>JAKSZP010011902.1:0-221929 GCA_022478985.1 Massospora cicadina
CCTCTACGGTACACATTTTACTATTATTACAGATCATTCTTCCCTCCGGTGGCTGCAACAAATGAAAGACCCCAATGGTCAATTGGCCAGGTGGGCCCTACGACTGCAAAGCTATGACTTCACCATCATCCACCGTGCAGGCGCTATACACCAAATGCTGATGGCCTCTCCAGGATTCTGGTATTAGCTGTTATGACCCTGGAGGAGGATTGGCTCTACGACCTGATAGGACAGCCCAAACGTGGGAACTGGAAGCTCCTGAGGTTCAGGCCGAACTCCGATGAATGACTCAAGACACTCAAATCAAGGACGGGCTAATCTACAAGAGGATCAACAAGAAGTGGCTTCCCTACATCTGACCTTCCTCTCAAACTGACATCATCCTGGAAGGCCCTTTCACTGTTGGGCATGGTGCGGTTAAGAAGACCCATGAGTGGCTGAAATTACGCTCCTACTGGGACCAAATGGCAAAAACCATCTAAGAGGTTCTGGAAGCTTGTATGACTTGCCATTTCAAGACTGGGCTAACCTTCGATATCAGCACTCAGTTGTTGCTCCGACCAAACCTTTCAATGTCATTAGTATAAACGTGGTGGGTCCCCTCCCCACCAGGCTACATGGTCACAAGTATATTATCCTAGCCATAGACCATCTAACTAAGTGGATCGAGGCGATCTCAGTCCCTGCAGCCACCACTAAGGCTACCGCCTTATTTCTTGTTCACTCTGTTTTCACCCAGCATGGGTGCCCCCCGACCTTGCTCTCAGACAATGGGTTGAACTTCACCTCCCAGGTAATACAGGAACTAACTCCGCTATTTGGCACTACCCAGAGTTTCGCTGCCCCCTACCACCCTTCTACTAACGGGGCAGTAGAACAGGCTAATGGAACTCTTGTCTCCATCCTACGGAAGTTGGCTGCCTCTGATCCTGCCCGTTGGAACCATTATCTGCCCAGCGCCTTGCTTACCTACAGGGTAAGCTATCACAGTGTCATCAAGCTGTCCCCATTTGAAGCCCTGTACGGGTGGGCACCTCAGCTACCCAGTAGCATCCAGCCCCTGCTCAAAGCCTCCACCCCTGAGAACTCTGATTTAACTATGAGGGCCTTAGCTGATGAAATTGTCAGGCTCCAGGCCCAAGCCACTCAAGACATTATCACCACCACTGGAAGAGAGACATCCCGATCAAATCTCAGATTACTTTCCTTTTTCAGATCTTCAACTAAGTGACCTCATTCTCTTTTATCATCATTGACCTGGAGGCTGACAGAATAAGCTTGACGTACTGTGGTTTGACCCTACAAAGTCATACATAAGGTGAAGTCTGAGTACTCCATTGCTGACATCAATCAAGGGACTGTTGTAAACTGGGTGCATGGTCAGTTCCTCTGGCTGTATACCCCCCTCCGACAGGATCTTGAGGGGGGCCTTATCAGGATTCAAGATAGAAATCATATAAAATTCCCATCTTCTGAATCAGTCTGTGCCAGATTGGTTGTCAAACCTAACAGAGCTAAATCTGTTTCAGGATCATCCTCACCTATTCCTGAGTCACGTGGGGCGGCCCATCCACACCATTCAGTCAGTTGAGCGACGCTGTCCATCAAGGACGCCCTCAAGGAAGCCATTCTGGAATATCAGTAAAGATCATGATCTGATGAGGCCCCAAAGATCCTGAAGGCACCGAGTCCCAACACACCCTATAGATATTGAAGCCTTCTAGTTTAATAAAACATTCGTTATTGTAACCCATTTTTTCCATTTCCTCATTGGCACTCTTTCCAATTTTTCCAGCTTCAAGCCAACGCAAACCCCAGCGCCAGTCAAAAGAACTGTAGTGCTGACAGGGGGCAGAGGGTATAATGGCATGGTGGGATTGACAGGGCAAACTTTAACTGAATAGGGGATGATTGTGGCGCACACTTGAGGACCAGCTAGGCGTGTGGCCCCATTTGGGACCACAAATTGTAGGATGGGGTTGGAGCCATAGGCTTCCAAACCTTCCATCAGCTCCTGGTGGAGCTCTTCAGGGGGAAGGTGGGTAGGCAAACCAGAGAATTGGACCACCAAAGTGGTATCCGCTGGGAGCCATGTCTGAGTTGTGGGGAGAGGAGTACCCTGGAAATCAGGGGCACACTTGCCACTGTGGCGGCATCAGCTTCACAGGTAAATCAAGATCAAAGAACTACTTATAGGGGCGGATTTCAATAAAACTGGTGGGATGCATCACCACCTGAGCCATTTCAATAATGGCTTGGTCAAGGTAGGGGAAAAGTTTCCTATAGTCGACCTGAAGGCCAAAATGCATGTTGCTCTGGGGAAGCACCAGAGGGCAGCAGGGTACCACTTGGGTTTGAGCGAGGTAGACGTCAAGATCCTTGGGAGGAATGATCCATCCCAGGGGTTTGGTGTGACTGGGTGAGCCAGTCTGAGTGCATTTTCCTGATGGACAGAAAATGGTGGGGGAGTTTTGCCGCTGCCCCAAACTGGGGAAGCTGGCGGGGAATCCAATGACATTGGAGAAAAACTATGGCTGGCGATTAGGATTTAATTTTAATTAACTGTGTAAAGTACTTGAAAAAGTTATGCAAGAAGAAAGAAAGTAAAAAAATTGAATAAATTTACAGGTCTAGCAAATAGTGGCCTTTATTTTGGGAGAATCTAAAGTTTGGAACAAAATTCTAAAGCGAAGTCCATTGGGGCTGACCTTTTTTTTTGAAATATTACCTAAAAAGGATAAATGCATTGTCAGTCATTAGGTGCATAACAGCCTTCAGAATTAATGGCATCTCAGCAACTTGGCAGCATACATGAAAACCTCAAAACTGACAACTAATTGAATATTTATTAAAATATCTATTATGCTATCACCCAATTAGGAAAACATCATTGGAATAACGGGTTTGCAACCATTGACATACCAAATCTCATAATTTCCAACCATACGAGATTTATGTATGGTCATTGAAATTTACACATGTGGTATATAGTGGGATGAGGGCGTACAGAGATATAACGTCCCCTCATCCACAGCCTCAAGGGGAAATTATTCTTACACCCCAAGTTTTAATACTCTACTTTGCAAATAAAGGTGAAATAGTTGATGAGGAAGGTTCATTATTTGGGTCCCTTTATTTTTGACTGGGAGATCAAATATTAATGTATCTGATATAAGGATAGGCATTTTCCTTATGATTAGTAATGCAATTGAACTCCCGCATTTATTGTAATCCAAAGGCAATTTATAATTATAGCTTTAAGTGAGATAGCAGGAGCGTTAATCAAGAGTTCTCTCAAATCAGAGAGGTAAGGTAGAATATGGCCCAATTGCTTTAGTTGACTGATTCCCCGCTGTTCCATATTCTGCTTTATGAATCAAGTCCAAAGCCATTTTGATTTTTCTGTATAAGTCAGGAGGAAATAATGTTAACCAGAGAGCCAGTATAAGTTATAGTCAGAATTTCAACCTTGTGAACAACTGTCTTTAATCATACAACCAAAGACAAATTGATAATTAACGGCTAATAAATTATTATCAAGTAATATCGTAAGGCAGCGGGGAATTTTGCCTCATCCAAGCTCAGAATCTCAAAGTTTGAAATTTTGTTAGCCAATTTTTTGGTTCTCACTAGAGGATCTGACAGCAAGAATTCATTGGGTACTTGACCAATGTAAAAATAAGAGAACTAAAGGTTTTTATTTCCTTGAATATTAATATGTACTTAAATTTTGGCAGGTGCAGCTAACACAAAACAACATAAATACTGGGCATATAGCTAGAAGTTTGAGGCACCTGATTGTCATCAGAGGAGTAGCCTCTTACCATATGCTGACTGATTTTGTGCTGCCTTATTTTGACGAAATTGGCGGCAAAAGTTTATGATGTGGTTGTTCTCGCAATAAGTGCATAATAACTCAGGTGTAGGCGAGTTGGGAGGCGTTACTGCTAATAATTGTGGCCAAGGCTTATTAGAAGGATGGAATGGTTGGCTGATTCAAACAAATTGGAAGGAATCTCAATGATGGTATCTTTGATATTCAGGAGAGACATAAGGTTAATTTAACCACATTAAGATAAAGTAGGATATTAGGCATACTTTAATGCTAATAGTGAGGCAGTAATAGCATCGTCCAAAGTAAGACAACTTTTTGACAAAAGTCTGAGCCTAAAGATAAAATTAGTGAGCGAAATTATTAATAGATTCTCTACAATCAAGGCTAATTCTCATATATTTCAGCTTTAGATTGGAAAATATTAAGTCACACTCAAACTCCCAGAAGCAAAGCAGTTTTGTCATCATTCAGGTATGGCAGTTCATCAGATGAGATATCATGATGACCTGATCTAGGCGGCTAAGGAAATTTGTCATGTGTTTGAGCTGTAGGTTATCTGTGGCTTCCTCCATTGCACTTTCATAGCAATCTAAAAAAAAGATGCTCCATTCACCTAGGATGTACTTCTCTTTGAATGATAGTTTAAGCGTGCTATTTGTAGGGGCTGGAAGCCGGATGACATGAGCTGACATGTGGCACTCCTTCACCTAGGGAGTAAATGGTATCTCAGGAATATTTGTGGTGATGGAGGGCATCCAATTGACTTCTCAGGTCATTTACATCTTCAATATCTAAACTTATCGCTCATGAGCGGCCCAAAGGGCCAATTTTGTGGTGAAGAGCTTGGTTAACTGGTAAATATCACTCTTTAAACTGGCAGTTATATCTTGAAACTCAAGTTGATGTTGCTCAGTGGTGAGCATTTGTTGCTCCAAACCTCATACTATGGCGGGTAAAGTAGCCAAGGTTTCAAAGTGTGCATGATGAGCGCCCAAAGAAACTTCATGGAGGAGAGGCACTCCATCATGAGTGAGTTGCGCTCCTTGAGCTATGCATCCAAGTTGGACATCAAGAGTTTGAACTTGCCAAACCAGTGACTGGAGCCTAACATCAGGGTTTTTGGGATCAGTCCTGTGATAAAAGGGCCAGGGGGTCTCAGTGGTCCAGGGGGTCCAGGGGATTCATTTTGGCCAGGCAGTCCATTATGACCTGGGACTCTGGGTTTGCCAGGAATTCCAGTAGGGCCAGAGTCACCCATCATTCAAGATGGTCCAAAGAAAAAATATTATTTATAGTATCTTAATATCACAAAATTACTCTTTAAGAAAATATATGCGTTAATCCACAGAGGACATAAAGTTATCAATTTGGGTTTGTACTACTGTGGTACATTCCTCAATCTGATTAAAGACAACAATTTTTAGTTGACTGAGTTTTTTGGAGAGTTCCATTTGTACGAATCTCATGATTCCTTCAAAGATAATTAACACAACTTGCATCTCGTTGATGAGTTGCCAATCTTTTCAATATGGTGCTTCAGTTTTCACTGCTAAAGAGAGAAGCAGATTGGTAAAATTGGAAGAGTTTCAAATGCAAAAACCCTAATAACTGCAAATGCTAAAGTAGTTCATGATAGAACCTGGCTACTTGTAATAGATGGTATAGAAGGGAATTTTGATTGATGTAAATAGCTTTAAACGTCCTTCTCCAACCTGTTCTACATCAAGTAAGGAACTTCTATTAAACTCATCATAGGGTATGTTACTGCAAGGGCTTGTCTTCTATTTGCTTGACCCTTGGGGACAAAGGCCCCATAAAGGAGAGCTGGAGAGCTTCAGCGATGTCTGAGATCTGTAGATAATATTGTTCCGCAGAAGGAGTGGTGAGGTTCGCCTTCAAAGATGCGGTTAATAAAAGGTTGCAAATTGATGACATTCTCCTATGTGAATAATGACTGCTTAGTTACTGATATGCACGGAATCATGATCTGAGGAGGCGTCTGGAGCCGAATTAGTATTGTTCATTGTTATAATACATTGCTGGGAACTTGGGGTAGACCTGTAGGGAAAAAACACTTTTGTGGGACGTGAGGATCAAATACAACCATCCTATATGTTGCATAAGGGCCTTGAAAGTGCCCAGTAGGTTAGTAGCCCAAATGGCAGAATAATTTAATGTAGTACTAATGGTTATAAGAGGAATTATATTTTATTAGTATAGAGCCTCGCAGTATATATAGTACTTGAAGGCTAAAAGTAGGATTAGAGAGAGTATTCAGTATATGCAGAAGGTATATACGTGAGTTAATAAGCAATAGATAGCAATCAAATGCTTAGCTTAGTGAAAACTCGCAGCTTTGGTTGCCAGTATAATAAAATTACTAACTAATAACACTAAATTAAGTATCAATTACCTAAAATTGAGTTGCTGGTTATCATAACACTCAAATTATTTAGATCAAACCCTTTTAATCTTAAAACAGCTAATTTTTTATTATAGTAATAATGACTATTGAGAGCATCATGATATATCAAATAAGCTTAGCTCATATTACTGGGAAACGTAATTTGGCATTCATCATTAATTAAGTACTATTGAGCCGAGACCCCAAGTTATAGGCTTCACCCAGAAGAGGGCGAATCTTGACAGAACCAACTCCAAGCCTTGGCTAGGGATCAAAAGCCAAAACATCTCATCCATTTAGGAAGATCAGGGGTCATCAGAATCTTCAGTCATAGTTTGGTACTAACAAAAGAAGCAATCAAGATTTGTTGCCCAAAGTTTTTGCAAATAAAAAGAGAGATCCAAACGTAGTGGGGGTTGTATGGGCCAAAGGTAGATGGCGAGGATAAAACCCTGAGATTTGGTAAAAGATTTGTCAGCTCAGTTGCTGTTAAGAATGTAATGTAGGGCAGCTTTATGCCATCCTATTGAAAGTCATTGGAACTAATTTTCAGCTATGCATTTTGGTTATTCTCAGCATAATTTTGTTGGCAGCCCTTGTATTATATTATCCTAATTTAATTGAAAACAAAATTCTGAAATTAATCAAAAAATAACTATATTTGATCTCTTTTAAATTTTTAAATTTATTGCAGGAAAGGCCGACCATGGGATGGACACTTCCAAATATGACCCAAAAGAGACAAAACTTAGTAACAGGGAAGGCACCCCAGAGAAGCGATGCTATCTCTTGTTGCCAGCGGGAACGCCACTTATGGGGAGGGGGAGGGAACATGTGAAGGGGCCGTATCCTCAATTGAACACGTGTGGAGGAAAGGGTCTGATTTGATGAACCAAACTGGGAACCAGGAGGAGACCAGCTGTCAGCGACGTGGTGGGAGGTATCCAAACATCCACGCTTGAAAGTGGTCCACCAAATGAGACCGGAATCTGTGGACAGCTTCTGGGAGTGTGGGGGTGGAGCCTGCGATGGCATCCAAGACAATCGTGTGGATAGTCAACATGGCGATTGCAACCACTAGAGCACGGAGGGAGGGTGGAAGGGGGGAGGCCATTGATAAATCAAACATATCTCTTGAAATACTGAAGGGATGTGTTTGATCCTAGCCAAGCAGACGTTGAACTTCGCGCCATATCACTTTAGAGGTAGGACAGTTCTCCAGGCGGTGGAACAGCGTTCCATACTGGCCACACACGACACATGATGAGTGTAAAGCGTTAGAGCGCTCAGCTGTACGATACACCCACCTCAGGCAGCGCCACACATGGGAGCATATTTGAGGCTGCAACAGAGGATGGTGAGCGTATTTCCAGATAGTTTTTTGGGTCTCAATGGAGTATGGGATGTCCATCATGTCCAGGTAGTCCACCCTGGATAGGACATGGGGCCATGTTGGGATCACGCCATCTTGGATGGGTAGCCCCTGTACCTCTTGTGTGTACTGAGGAGCAGGCCTCTTTTGGTTGTATGTCCGCTAATACGAATTCTCCACTCAGCACTCCGCATGGAGAGGAGGATTCGTTTGTAGTGGGTTTTGGTACCGTGAGGGCTTGTGGCCGATGGGTGTGAAGCCAGGTATATTATCAGGGAGTGGGTTCGATGGATTGTTGAGGCCCAATGTGCGGGAGAAGTTGGAGCGGGCTGCGCGGGACCAGTGTTGGGAGGGGAGCATAGGGGCAGTGACGGCCGCTATCCAGGTACCCAAGATCTTGGCAGAATGGGCTCTGAAGTCGAGCAGACTCATGCCACCATGATGATAGGGGCCAAACATGATCTCTAGCCATACTGATGGAGGGCGGCCTAACCAAAGCCATCCTTGCAGCAGGGCATACAAGGATTTGAAGAAGCTTGGGGAGAAGGGGATGGCGTGGGCTCCAAACCAAACTTTGGAGAGGAGCATAGAGTTGGCTAAAACAACCCTGCCAGTAAGGGAAGTAGGGTGGGCTCTGATAGAGGTGATGCGCTTCGTCACGTTGTCTAGAATATGACTCTCCATTACTGCTGATGCATATCCACCTGCCTCCACCCACATGCCTAGATGGCGGACAGGCCCTATGGTAGGGCGTGGCACGAAGGGGAGCATTAGTGGGGCGGTGTGGGACTGAGCTGGGAGGGCGAGCACGTGTGCGAGCAGATGGGCCAGGCTGGGAACTAGTTGCTGGAGCCCAGCAGTTCTGAGACCGACCACGGAGGATGATTTCATTTTTTGGAAGCGTTCAGTGCAGCATTACTTACCCAGGAATACTCCTGGATGAGAGCTTCAAGTGCGCGTGCATCTTAATTATTAGACACCCCAACCACACAATCATCTGCAAACGCCATTATCTTGACTGGGGCTTGTCCTGGTACATGGACCCCAGTGATGTGGGCATTCACATTTCGAAGTATTTGGTCAAGGCTGAAGTTATATAAGAGTGGGCTAAGGGGGTCCCCTTGTTGCAAGCCCCTTTGAGGGCGGACTACTTCCGTTAGGAAGCCAGGGCCACACACTGCCATTGTTGCAGATTCCGTGAGCAGCATTTCCCAGTTGATGAAGCGAGGGGGTAAGCGGAATTGATGGAGGCAGGCCCTGAGTTATTCCCAGTTTACTCTATTATAGGCCTTCTGTTGGTCCAAAAATACAAGTGCCCCAGAGGCTGTGGACTGGCATGCATTAGCCACAGAGTGCACGTTGTCCCAAATCGACCTTCTGGGTATGAAACTGAATTATTCTAAGGAGATGGTGGCAGATGCTACAATCCCTAAACGGTTAGCCATTATTTTAGTTTAAAATTTAAGTGTCCGTGTTAGTTAAAGAAATGGGGCGCCAGTTGGCTAAGTCTAGCTTATCACCTTTCTTGAAGAGTGTGACGGTAAAGGCCTCTTGTCCTCCTGGTAGGAGGCGCGTTTCCAACAGGCTCTGGATAAGTGAGGCGAGCAGCAGTGGGGATATATATTTGAAGTACTTTTTGTTGAATTCATATGGAATGCCATCTGGGACTGGGCATTTCCAGTTTGGTGCACTGCGGATGGCTGTCTATAATTCATTCGAAGTAATCAAATTCATTATTTCTGGGTATCAAGAAATGGTGCAGATGTTGGCTCTGTCGAGAAATTTCGCCACTTTGGCTGGCTGAATTGTATCAGACTGGTATAAATCGGAGTAATACTTCTGTGTCTCAATTACCACTTCAGCTGGCATATTCATGATGGCATCATCCGATCTTTGCACCTGTGTGCAGGCCACACTCTGACATGGTGCAAAAATTTTTTTAAAAAATTAGGCGGTGCACTTGTCACCCTTGTGATGCATTTGGCCCTATATTGAACACAAACCTGATGTTTGTGTTGCCTTTCGAGCACGTTGAGGTGGGCGGCTGCCTCTGCCCACTTCTGGCCCCATGCAGGGCTGTATCCTGTAGCTGGGATGTTGGACTCCAGGTGTACCACTCTGCCAGAGTGCGCAAAATGACAGCTGAAGTAGCTCGTGAGCGTATGGAGGAGAGGTGGCGAGAGTGGCAGAAGGTATCCTCTTTGAAGGTTGCCCATGTGGAGACGAGGTCCGCGCAAAATGGTGCCATGAACTCTTTTGCCAAATTTGCTGATTCCACCCAAGTGGAAAATCCTAGCGACGCGAGTTTGGGGGGGCGGAGCTTACACCATTGTGGGGCTTAGCCACTGTGGTGGGTAGATGGTAGGTTATCAAGACCAGTCGTTGGTCAGAGAATTCCATT
This sequence comes from Massospora cicadina, assembly GCA_022478985.1. Taxonomy (NCBI): domain Eukaryota; kingdom Fungi; phylum Entomophthoromycota; class Entomophthoromycetes; order Entomophthorales; family Entomophthoraceae; genus Massospora; species Massospora cicadina. The sequence continues at coordinate 10,013 of JAKSZP010011902.1, forward strand.
TTTGTTGTCTTGAAGTTTTGAATGTGGGGTTAAAATTTCGCCAGCATAAGGATAAGGTCTATGCGGGACATGGACCTTAATTGGCCATTGTGGACATGGGGGCGCATCATGTTTTCGAGCAGTGGGGCATGTCGCGGCAGCGCATCTAATAACCCAAGGGTGGCCTTTAGAACGTGCAGTTCTACGTGACCCTGGGGGGCGTGGGAGGAAGAAGGCCACCAGTCTGTTGGTGTGTTTAGCCAACAGTTCATGTCACTGACTATGAAAGGGTCTGGGGGCAGCCGGAGGGATTTGACTGATGAGAAAAATTCCTGACGCTCTCATGAACCGTTTGGGGCATAAATGTTGATGATAGCGTGCGCCACGTCAGCCCATGAGAAAGTTACAATGAGGAATCAGCCATTGAGGAAGGTTTCCGACGATAAAAATTTGAAGAAATTGTTTCTCTGAACTAGCACCCCACAGTGCTCTGACCAAAAGGATGGGGATGGGAGGAGCATGGTTTTCCAAGCATCCTCAGAACCTTATGGACAGTGGGACTCCTGGTTGGCCAGGAAATCCACAGGTAAATTTTGTTGTAAAAAACTCAGTTTCCTAGCCCAGGACAGTGAGGCCTTGAGTCTGGCGATATTTAATGTCCCTAAAGTGAAGGTTTCCCCCATCACACCTTAGGTGCGAGGGGGTGGGCACCTGGGCCCACTAGCCTCCTCTAGATCCCCATGGGCCTTCACAGCAGCGCGGGTGTTTGCAGCAATGCTATCAGTAGTTTTGTTAATTTTTGCAGAAAGGTTTGCATTGGCTTTTGCCTTTACTTTTTGTTTCCCCAATGTTGGACGAATTTTTTGCGGTGCAGATGAGTTTGGTGTACCATTGAGTGGGGAAAAATTTTCAGGTAGGTTGAAGGCCATGTCAGTTTTGACCGGAGCTTGGTTGCAAAGATTGAGAGAATTTGAGTCGCCCATCTGATCCTCAGATTGGGTGGCCCAATTGGTATTAGCTTCCCAATCTGATTGGTTGATGGATTCCTGAGTTGCTTCCACTGCAAAGGTTTCAGTGTTCCTGTTGTTGAGAGTGTGGGATAGCAGTGGTGGCTTTGGACGCTTCCTTAGCCGTGGCCCTGCGGGCCTGCTTGGCCTTCTTCCGCTCTTGTGGGGAGATAGGCTTTACCAGTAGGTAGCAGCCTTGTGCTCCCCACGGGAAAGCCTCTTTGGTACTTACGGTTGGTTTATAGTGCGCCTCTCCGCTGGCCATGGCCACTGAGGGGTGCTCTTGGAATGTGACGCCCTCTTTGGTGGGGCATGCATGTGCCTTATGGCTGAACGCGTCACAGTGGGTGCAGATGGGGGGGCGCGCTGTCCACGGTCACCTGGAAAGGGTGGGTGGTATGCCCTTCAATATTAATAAGAGTGAAGTGCAGGATCTGGGTTATGTCCTTTGTGATCTTCTCAGTTGGGGTCAGAACTGCGATGGCTTTGCCGGTGCACAGGTGTGGCATCAGCGTAAAGCGTTGCATTTTGAAAGATTGTATTTTGCCATAGATGGTGAGACCATCTTTCAGGTGTTGTTCCAATATGTCACGCTTTCCCGTAGTAGGCAAAAAGTCAAATGTGACGAAAATTTGGTTGGATTTTGTCCATCTGGTGCATTTGGTCTTGATGACCCATTGCCCTTCGGGGAGGTTTTCACTATGTGCACTGCAGCAGCCTCATCTGCTTCCTCCTTGTTTTCAAAACCTAGGTCCAGCCAACTGCATGACATGGAGTGAGGTGCGATGTACACTGCAGTTGGGAAAAAGGTGTGCACATCCCCACAAAATTTTTCTCATAAAGCCATTTGCTTGATGTCCAGAAACACTTGGACTCCATATTCCACCGATGAAAGTGGCTGGGAGTGCGGCGTGTTGATGTGTTGGTTGCATCGTGCTTGCCAAGTGAGGATTTCCAGGGAAATAGTGACTGCCAGTTTTTTAATTTTTTTCTATTCTGCCAGTTTCTCCAGGGCGTTTTTGAACGTAGTAGGCCGCGGGCCTTCCACCTGCTCCTCTTACCTTATTTGCCCAACTGCTTTCTGACATGGGCGCAGACTAATCTCTCTGTGAGATTATCAAACTAGATTCAGACTTGAATTAAATAGGTTGCAAAAGTGATTGCAACGAGAGAGAAAAGTCTTATTCTTACGATATTTAATCTCTTCTCAGTATTAGTCTGGTTGATTAGAGTATGGAAAGGCATCAGGGATTGGCCCCCAAACTTAAAATATCTATTAGAGTTAAGTAAAATATACAGAATAATAAAATAGTTTTATTTTTTAATAAGCCCTGGTTAAAGCAGGTTAGACCAGCGGGGACATCCCTCCAACTGTCACCAACAGTAGCAAATTAGCCGGATGATCCTCTAAATGATCACACTGAGGTATTTAAACAAGTTGAATAGCTGTGAAAACAATACAACTGGCACCAACAGGATAAGATTAGCCAGGAAACTACAACTGATCATACTGAGGTATTTATAAAAATGGACTAGGTGGGAAAAACCTTTCAACAGGCATTAACACGATCATTTCAATTAGAAATACTCCAACTGATCCTACTAAGTAATTTTGGGGTGTGCTCAGATTCTAATGGGTCTTAGGCTGTCAGAACTTGATCTGAAGTCTTACCCCTTGTTTCATCTTGGGCTTGACCACTTAAAAGCTGGTGAAGAGGCCAATGCATGATCTCACCTCCTCTTTCCTGGGTTGTATTTTACATGGGGAGCTCAAGGGGAACCTAAAATGTAGCTTCAGATTTGTCCGGACAAGGGGATAAATCCAATCATCACTTGTTAAAAGTCTAGGGCACTCAAAGCCATAGGAGATTGAATCTTAAAGGTTTTACTCCTATAAAAAGGCTTTATCTAAGGTGTAACTTCCTTGAGTGGCATATCCAGATTTTATTACTTTATTAATTAGAATAGTGGTAGGCCAAAATTAATGGAAAACTTTTTGTCTCTTTGTTTTCTCTCATGTAAAATTATATAGGAGATCAGGGAATTATTCTTAGGGAAAAATTCTCTAAGTGCTCTCAAGCAGAGATCTATACTATTTCACAATCAGGGATTCTGTAACATTATTTTCATTTTATCTTTTATTTAACCGGGGTAAGATGACCAGGGGACAGACATTACTGAACTAAAACTAAAAATCATAATAAAAATTACGATTCAAACAAAACGCCCAAAATTGACGGATCAATTGAATCATACCTAACAAAATATCCAACCAGGTGGGCAGCGCGTACTGCTACCCCTCCATGGTGGACGGGGAGGGGGGATCAGGGGCTTGTCTTCAGCTGCATCCATCTCATCTCAGAGTAGGGTGCGTGTTAAGGTAGATAGTAAAGGTGTGGGGGCATTGGTGGCATGGGGTTCAATATCCTTGATGACTGGAACTTCCAAATAGTTGCCAGCCATCACTATACCAATGATGTATTTGCCCAAAGCATCTTCAGCTTTGAGGCAGGTGTCTGGGAATTTGAAGAATGTGGCAATATTGGTTCAGGTTATTTTTGCTTTCAGATTCCGTGCTACTGTTACCACTTTCTGGATGGCTTTAGTGACGTTTTTGTGTAAAGTTTTCATGTTTATCTTACTTTGTGCAGTAAGATTTTTGGGGATGATGGGAGGTGAAATTCCTCCTGCAAGTGCAGCCACAGATTTGGCGGCAGCTTTGTGAAGCATACGGCAATCTGGTGTGGCGGCTGCTTCTACTGCAAGCTGTTGGTCACTGTAGAATAGTTTGGCATTAGGTTGTGGGACATATTTCTGAGGCGTGAATTTTGCATCCCATTCTGCGTTACAGAGCCGCTTAACTTGCAGCGTCAGTTCTTCAATGATGTTACCTGATTCATCGATTTCATCCAATAATTCTCATGTATTTTAGTTGAATTGGATTGGGGAATCAGAGTACGATTGAGGTTTGTTTGATTCATTTGTGGACTATGGGATTGAACTGAGATCCAATCTAATGTTTGGTTGGATGAATTATTTATGTCATTGGGGCAAGGTGGGTGCTGATTGGTGGCTGTAGGTGCAGCTGCAGCAACAGACATTGGAGGAGGGAAAGGTAGGATTGTACCCCATGTCATAGTTGGCGCGGGGTTGCTGGCAGATTAAAGGGCGTCAGGCAAACTTTCAGCATTGGTGGTAGTTTCTGAGTATGGGCATTTATGTTTTGAGTGGTCTAACTCAAAACAGGGTGGACAAATCGTCCATCCCCCCTCAACGCGGGCCCAGAACGGATGGTTGGGGGCAGATGGGATGGTGGCATGAGGGGGAATTGCCAAAGAAATTTTCATAAATTCAGGGCTGATTGTGGCATATGCCTGAGGCCCAGCGAGGTGTGTGGCCCCATTTGGGACCAAAAATTGTAAGATGGGGTTGGCGCCGTAAGCTTCCAAACCTTCCATCAACTCCTGGTGGAGCACTTCAGGGGGGAGGTGGGTGGGCAAACCAGCAAACTGGACCACCAAGGTGGTGTCTGTTGGGAGCCAGGTCTGAGTTGTTGGAAGGGGAATATTATTAAATATTAGTGGCGCCGTTGCCGCAGTGGCTGCATCAGCTTCACAGGGGAAGCCAAGAACATTGTACTCCTTATAGGGGCAGAAGTCAATGAAACAGGCTGGTATCATCACCAACTGAGCCATTTTGATAATGGCTTGGCCGTCATAGGTGAATAATTTCCCATATTTGACCCTAAGGCCAAAATGCATGTTGCTCCAGGGGAGCACCAGGGGGCAGCGGGGCACCGCTTGGGTTCAGGCGAGATGGGCATCGAGATCCTTGGGAGGAACGAATCATCCCAAGGGTTAGGAATGACTGGGAGAGCCAGTCCGAGCGCGTTTTCCTGTTGGACAGAAAATGGAGGGGGAGTTTCGCCACTACCCCACACTAGGACAGTTGGCGGGGGATCCAATGTCATCAGAGCAAGACTTTGGTGTGCAATTAAGTGTTTGCTTATAATTTACTAAATTAATTTGCTTGAAAAGTTACGCCGAGAAGAGAGAGAGTTATTTATTTTATCTTGAACAGTAATAATAGCTTCTTAGATCAATTTGTACCCTGGTATCAGGAGGTTTGATAAAACTAATAAGGTAATAGCCTCCATAGATGATTTGACTATACCTTAAGATTGAGTTTTTATTCCCAATATTAGGAGACTTATATAGAGTTAATCAGAGATTATCCCCTAATGAAGTTACAATCAAATCTTTAGATTGGGTCAATCTCTGACATCTGATCTAATTGAATCTATATTTTTGGCCGGACATTGACAAAGTGTATAAAAATTGGTCAGACCGGCCAAATCACATATAATATGTCACAGCTGGCCCACAATGCACTTAGTCCATTAGTGACTATTATTCTCTACCCATTCTCTCCATTAAGCTTTCTGTGGATATCCCCGCCATTGCATTAGATGGCCTGAGTATGACCTACTCCTAAGAACTCAGTTCTTTGTGACTTAACTGCCATAGTGCAATATGATGAGTGATTCTTAGCCTTTCTGTAACATCAGGCCCAACTGGTTTTCAGAACCTCTCATGACTCCAAGACAGAGGTCAAAGCTAAGGCTTGCCTTGTGGAGAGCGAAGGCTGAATCAACTGGATTATGTATCATGTAAGGGGTTCTTGCATTTAGATACCCCATCCTGTGATAGATGGCCAATAAGGCATGGCAACTTGTTTTCCTAAGACTACCACTATACCGCCAAAATCTCATGTTATCATTAACAACCGTTTCTATATCAACATTCCCTCTGGACAACTGCTTGAAATTCGAGGCTTAAATAAACTTTCCGTTAAAGAGGTCCTAACCTGCCCAAGAACTTTAATCCTGCCTAAGCTGGATAAATATTGGTGTTATTGATTAACCTCACTGACAAACCTAGGATAATGGGTCCTAATACTTCAGCCACTTATGTTTGCCTACTTTCTGTAGATACCAACAAGGATGTCTATAGCTTTGGAAGTTTACTGGTTTTTTGTTAGAAACACCCCTATCAGTAGCTCTAGTCAGTACCTCTATTGGGCAGGAGCTCACTAAGGAGCAACAGAGCAGGTTAAGCGATTGTTGGAGGAATACTCAGACCTCTTTTCAACCTCTACCCATGATTTTTAGAGGTTGATTGGTGTTTTGCATCATGTGGAGACTGGGGACGCTCTCCCCAATTGGTCCCACCCTACTGAAAAGAGTAAAGTTGAAGAGACTCGGGTGGCTGTTGAGCTCAAGCAACTACTTGAAGCCAGGCTATTGGTGCCTTCATATAGTCCTTGGGCCTCCCCCCTCTTTTAAGTTTGGAAGAAGGATGGCAGCCATCATGAGGTGATGGACTATTACTGTCTTAACTCCATTGCCAAGAAATACAGTTACCCTTTTCCCAAGATCAATGACTCTCTCCACTTGCTTGCCAGTTCTCAATATTTTCCCATCATGGATATCATTAGTGGATATTGGCAAGTAGAGTTCGCCCCCAAAGATCAATACATATGTGTGCTCATAGCCAACAAAGGTTTATTCAAGCCATCCAGATGCCTTAAGGCCTTCGCAATGCACCAGCCTCTTTTCAACGTGCTTTGGACGGAATACTAGGGACTTGAAGCTATTTTGTGTCTTCGTGTACCTTAATGATATCACTGTTTTCTCGCAGACCTTTAATGGTCATGTGGAATAACTATATGAAGTCTTTACCTGTCTTAGAAAGGTTCAATAAAACTTAAGTCATTAAATTACTTGTTTTTTCAATCCAAAATGAAATTTCTCAGATACAAGGTCTTAAAGATGATATCCAACCCATCCCTGATAAAGCTAACGCCATTAAGATAAATGTCGCGCCCTCGGAGCTTCAGGATATTCAAAAATTCCTTGCATGGAGGGCTATTACTATCAGTTTTTTCTAGGTTTGCCAATCCAGCTAAACCCTAGTCTACCTCCTACATAAGAATGTGCCTTTTGAGTGGCGGCCTAAACAATAATAGGCGTTTAATGCATTATGGACCACTCTTTGTACTAAACCTATTTTTGGTTCATTTATTTTTGACTAACCCATTTTTTATTCACGGATGCTAGTGATGTTTATGTTGGGTCTATCCTAGCTCAGCATGATAAGAACCAGGCTGAACATCCAGTATCTTACTTCAGCAAAACCCTGATCAAGGCTGAAAAGAACTTTATCATTACTGAGTGTGAGTGCTTAGGTGTTTTGTTGGTGATCAAGCTTTCCAGCCCTACCACTATGGCGCCCATTCTATTGTTATCACTGAAAATTCCTCTCTCTGATGGTTGCAACAGATGAAGGACCCAGACAGCTGGTTGGCAAGATGGGCCCAAAGGCTGCATAGCTACGATTTTACCGCTGTCTACTGTTCTAGAGCGGTTCAACAGAATGCTGACGGCCTCTTTAGGATGCTGGTACTTGCTGTCCTGACCCTCAAGGAAGACTGACTGTATAATTTAATTGGACAGCCCAAGCGATGGAAGTTGTAGACTCCTGAGATCCAAACATAGATCCAGAAAATGTTCTCAGGCAAAATTTTAATGAGTAAATGCTGTATAAGAAAATAATAAAAAAGCTCTCTTCCATACACCTTACTCCCAAACTGATGATATTTTTAGAGAGGCATATAACTGTGGGACATGAGGCAGTGAAAAACCCATGAATGGCTGAATAAATGATGGTACTGGAACCAAAATAATTGAGACCATTCTGGAAGTTCTAGAGGCGTGTATGACTTGTTGATCCCAAGATTGGGACAGTCCCTTATGTTAGAATTCAGTCATGTCTCTGTCAGGCCCTAAAATGTTGTCAGAATTGATGTAGTGGGCTCTCTGCCTACTGGTTTCGTGGCCATAAATATATCCTATAGGCCGTGTACCATTTGCCTAAATGGTTCAAACCAATTTCCGTTCCCACTGCCACTGCAAAAACCCCAGCCCTTTTCCTCATTTGATCCATTTTCACCCAGCATAGATTCTCACAAACTTTACTTTCAGACAATAGGCTAAATTACACCTTACAGATAGTCCAAGAAATAACTTCACTTTTTTGGAACTAACCAGAGTATCACCGCCCCTTAAAACACTTCAACCAATGGGGCGGTGGTTTGAGCTAATTTTTCCCTCATCTCTATTGTTGGGACATGGGGGAGAAACTCCAAACCACCCCATATTGATTCAGGGCCCTGAAACCCTTAGTAATTTAGTAGGCCCTAAGGGCTGAAAAAAGCTATAAAAAACTAAGATTATTCAAGGAACGATGTTATTTAAATAGGGCCTCGAGAATATTATTGTACCACCAGGCTAAAAGTGGGATAGGAGTGGGGATTCATAATAGGCAGTAGTAGGATAGTAGAAGGAGGGAGATAAGGAATTTACTAGGCGATAGATGCTTAGCTTACTGGGAACTGTCAGCTTTGATTGCCACTAATAATAAAAATATTCATAAATAATTTAATAAATAAAGATTCAATATCCTCTGCATAAGTCGCTGGTAATCATAGGGCTTTAAATTAACTATTGGGATCAATCCCTGACATATTGGGACTCAACAATTCATTCAAACCATATATATAAATTATGGGGATGATTACCAATACTTTTAGATATCTCAACTCAAGTAAATGAGGGCACACCTCGGCATTCACTAATAACTATATGAGTCAAACCCTTAATAAGAGGCTTCACCCATAAGAGGGAGAGTCCCAACAGAACCTCCTCCAAGCCTCGACTAGGGGTTAAAAGCCAAGGCAGGGGTCATTAAATCTTCCAGGCGTAGTTTGTAATGAACACTGAAGGCAATTAAGATGTGGGTGTCCATAGTTTTGTGACAATAAAGAGAGGTATCCAAAGTGGTGGGTTGTATGGGCCAAGTAACTGTCGTAGACACAACAGATATCTTTTAAGAGATATCATGGAGTGGCCCCATCATTAAAAGGCTGGCCTCAGAAAAATATCGGCATCATAGCCAACATCAGGAAGTGGTCCTGGAAAGATCATCAGCATAAAGCCAGCATTGTGAAGAGGTCCTTAAAAGATCATTGGTATTGGGGCTGACATCAGGAAAAGGGCCTGGAAAGATCATAGACATTATCTCTAGCATTTGGAATAGGTCCTGGCTTTGGGGATTGGACCCAGAGCGTTTTCAATTAATTTAAATATCAAATATATTAAAAAAAATTAATTAATTAAATTGGGTATATTGTTAAAGAAAACATTAAGATTGGCCCCAGTAAATTCAGATAAAGATGGTGTTGCTCCACCGAATCCTATGTGAAAATTTTGTGGTGCCTGTTATAAATTCTGACGGATTAGTTGGGAACTGAGGATAGTTTCACATAGGTTAATCACTTTTAATACAACCAAAGGACAATATTAGAATCATTGTTCCCTGAACAACCGTAATAAAATATATAAAAATGAAGCCAAAGGCCTCAACGCACATGATCTTTATTTTAAATGTCAGATCCACTACCGTTATTTCTTTCAACTTACAGCGTAGAATCCACAACATGTTATTAATTAGAAAAAGATCCTCTTTTTTCTTCGTTTTTCATTTTTTTAACTAACTGCCTGTCCACTCGTCAGCCCATTTATGCAGCTATTCAGCTTCTATGATTTCCCTAGTGTTTGTCTCATTATTGGTCATTTGGCAGAATCCCCAAATCTTAGCTGAGGTCAAATCACTTAACGTTGGCCCATACCAAAGCATGATAGGTATTAAATGCACTGAGCTTGATCTTGGCAGATATCTGATGACCCGCCAATAGTAATTAGCCTTATTGTCCAGTCATATAATCTCCCATCATTACCCCTCCTTGACTGGATGATAAGTTTTCAGTTCCGCTGCTTCTAATGTTCATCCTATATTTCTGAATCTTAACTGAAACCAGGCCCCAAATCCTCAACATTTTTTCTTTAAATATTGTACTCCGTAGTTCTGGGTGACCCCAAGAAGGATTCCACCTTCCCAATTCTTGCTGATTCTGGGCTAGAAGGGGGTGTCCAAGGTAGATGCTGTTACCAAATTTAGCCAGGAGAAAATCCTTCCTAAATTCGTTGGTCATTTGTCAGCCTTGCTTGCGCCCTTCAGTGATCTGGTGGCAGAATTACGCTGGAGTGGTCAGCGGGGCAGAGGCTCTTGTTTTATGAAGCGACCCAGCTCCTAGCAGACCGCTTTAGCCATCTAGTGCTGCCCCAATTGATGAACCATATCCAGCATATTAGCAGTCCTCTGGATGTTATAAAATCATGTGATGGGTGTTAGCCAGCTGTTCAGGTCCCTTATCCAGTGCTCCTACCCACTTTTGATTACTGGGGGTGAACTTTTAAAACAACTGGATGAACTTCATGAATTGTAGTGTCTGCCGCGTTTGCAGCTCATAACGCCAATGATCCAAACTGGTACCTCCCCCTAATGGCGCTCTTTGGTAATATGATTTTCTTCTTTCCCGTGGGGGGTTAGGTTTAGATATGGCACGCCACGTGTGGCACTGGATGGTCCCATTGAGCTATTTATTTGGCATCTGCTCCTTTCCCACATGCCTATTCCAGCATGGATGACTTCCTCATGGATTGTCTGGCACTCAGCGCTTCCTCTCTCCTATGGCTGGAACCCAGATCCCCTTTGTGGTCCACTCCAGCTGCATCCCCCTTTGTCACATACTCCTTGATATCCCATTACCACCAACGGATGTGGTTGCATTCTTTGCTCTTGGTGGGACAGGACCAAATTCACTTTTATTGCCAGTTGAGTTATTGCCTCCACGTTACCCCCCACTGACTAAAGTTCCAATCCCACACATAGTACATCTGCCACAGCCGCTGCTTATTTTGCTGGCGCATCATCCCCCTGCTGATAACAACGCACTCCCCTCCAATAACACAACCTACACTCCCCCCATCCCTAGAGGGACCTAATGACACCAAGTCACCTGCTAAGCACCGGAAGAGGACATATGGAATCCCGCGGACAAAGCAAAAAGTTCCGCCATAGGAAGCAGAGAGGTAGATGATCATGAGGCAGGCTGATCAGCATTATTTTGTGACACTGCTTATTAAACTTGGATTAACTGTTTGTAGTCCACATCATTTTGAACATGCTTTTTCTTTTTTTTGTTTTTTCCCTTCTTTTTTCTTTCTTTCTTAATTTTACTTTTCTAATGGGTTTAAGCACGAAGGAACTTAGCATGTACTCAATTAGTAATCCAACCATATGCTGGATCCTTGATGTTATAGGCGTCCACACAGGTTCATTCTGTTATCTTGAAAGGACCAATTCATATACTAGCTAACTTATTCCGCCATCCAAACCCGTGCTGGTCATGAAAGAGAAAATTCGCCTATTGTGAACTGGGGAAATCCACTACGCCTTAGCTTTTTGGACTCATGTTATTTGATCTTCTTAGTGAAAATATTTAACTGCGCTTCAGTCTGGAGCTTGATTAACGTGAATGTCATAGTTGTCAAGTAAAGTTGCAAATCTATTCACCAGTATCCTCAACGCAGGAGTAGAGTGATGGGGATAGAGATGGAACCCTTCTGTAAAGCAATTGGAAGGGGCTCTTTACTTTCGCAGAATAATAACAGATGTTTTAGGTGAAGACAGCGGTGGCAAGGAGGGTACTCCAATCTGATGGGCTATCTATCACTTGCTTCATGAGTATATTCACCAGTGTTTCATTAACCCTTTTGACCATCCCATTGGACTCAGGATGATATGGGGTTGTTATGCCCCATAGATGGCTAACAGCTCATTTAACTTGGGAAGAATGTGTGAGGTAAGTTAATATTGTCAGTGAGTATAAACTGAGGGCAACCATGCCATTGAATTATGCATTCCATTATAAACTTGGCAATAGTGATGGCCCCCAAATCCCTAATCGCCTGTGCCTCTACCCACCTGGTCAAATGTTCTATCACTACCAGGATATACTTGGAGTGATTTGTGACCTTTGGTAAGGGTCCCACAGTGTCAATGGACACCAGTGCGACGCGAAACAGGTATTCACCAACTGATAAGAGGTCTTCTGGAGGAATGGCTTCTCTATTTGGCATTGGTAGTAACAAAAATACTTAAAGCACATCAAAGTGCATACTCTCCTAATAATATTATGGTTCTAAGAATTCTAGCATTTTACATAGCCTTTCACGGCCTACAGCTTTATGGGCGCTCAAAATAATGGCCAGTTGAGCAGAGGCTTTCAGGAAACTTAGCGTACCCTCGCTGATACGCTTATATAACTCACCATCTTTACAGACCATATAAGCCATCATTCCGTCTAATGCCCATACAGCTTGAGGCGGCTCGTCAGCGTATTTACCATTGACCATCTTCTCATACAGCACGTCCATAGACCCGCCATTACAGTGATTGCTAATAGCTAAGATAAACAGTCAGCATTCTGATACTTTGCGCCGGGACAATGTTGTATTCAAAATTGTAGCCTGAAGTTTAAGGCCAATTGGGCCAGACGTCTTTTGGCTCTCACAGATTTTTCAGCCAATGCAATGAAGCGTGATTAATCATAACCTTAAACTTTACTCCATAGAAGTATACCTGGAACTGCTTTATATGCATAGATTAAAGATAAACACTCCCATTCAGTCACATTTTAATTCTTCTCATGACAATATAAACTCTGACTTTAGTAAGTGACAGGGCGCATCACCCCCTCATCTCCATTTGGGACAATACCGCTCCAACAGCGAAAAAAAGAAGCGTCTGTTTAGAAAAATGAACTCCTTCTCTAAATTTGGATCCTGCAATACAGAAGTGCTAATCAACGCTGTTTGGAGAGTATTATAGGCATTTTGCCGCCATTCTGCCGCCATTCAACCATTTAAAAGCAGTGTCTTTATGTAGAAGCTCGAGAGAGAGGCTCTTATTCAACTAAAGTTGGGAATAAACCATTGGTGATACCTGAAAATTCCTAAAAACACCTTTATATCCCGCTTGGGTCTGGGTTAAGTCGTTCTTCAGATGGCTTGTACCTTTGCAGATTGTAGTCAAAGTCCATAGTGACTACCACAAACCTAAAAATTTTTGTTATCTTAAATAGAGTGACACTTGCAAGGCCTAATTTTGATGTTGGCCTCTGAGAGCTGACGGAATATCTCTTCCAAATGATTAGGATGCTCTTAGAATGTTCATGAAAAGACGTTTTTGTCACTAAATACACCAGGACACATGACAGCTTAATCACCTATAATAGTGTCCATAGACCTCTAAAACATAGCTGGGCGTTACACAGCCCCTGCAGCATACTGAGTGGGCTTAAATAATCCTTTGGAGGTGATTTGGCACACTTTTCTCATTACATTGCAGGCAACTCAATCTTTCAGCATCCCAAAATTAGATCCATAGATGAGAAATATCAAGCGCCACCCAGATGATATAAAGCGTCATTGATATGTGGCAGCAGATTTTACCTTTTTTATTAAAGTTTAGCTCTGGTAGTCATTTACTGCCCAGTTGTTCTGTCCTTCTTTTCTAAAAATCGATACAGGAGAGGCCCAGGGGCTTTTAGACAGCTTTAGCATTCCTTGCTCCAGCAGCTTCTTTATTTCATCAGAAACTACCGCTTATGTGACCTGCAAGTGGTGGATTGGCCAAGGTCAAATGGGCGGGTGATTGTCATGGAAATGGCAGAAGAAGTTAAGACTGGCCTGCCAGTCGAGATGCATAAGTACCCAAAAAGCAAGCCAGAATGCCAGAGGCATTGCCGACTAAACAACTTGATATGGTGCCAGGCATTGGGAAATGACAAATTGTCGGTGCAGCACAATGGTAAGGATGATCCTGACGACGAACCACACTGAACCCGCTCCTGACCCAGGAGGTCTTGCTGCAGGGGGTGGGATAACTGAGATAGTCTCTATGAGGTCCTCAGCATATGGGGCCATTTCAACTGGGGCGGCAAGGAGATGGATTCTCTCTTGCAATTTGTGGACATACAGCCACAAGATCCCCATGTATTGCTACTGGAAGTTAATGATAATGGGGTTGTAGAGCCAAAAATATTGGACTCACTGAACCCAATTGATGACGGAGGGGGCCATAGTGACCAAGAGTACTGGTAGAGCCCATCCGTTATATGGACCAACAGGCCACCAGGGATGCGCCATCAGGGATGCGGTCATAAGAGATAATGAAAATTGTTTGTTTTTTGACAAAATATTATTTGAAGGTAAAGTAAGAAAATTGATCAACAATTTTCTCAGTGCTATGCAAACGATCAAATAGTAGTCAATTGGGGTAGTGACAAGCTGGGATCAGGTCCCACAATTTTGACCTAACTGGCGTTTGTTTGGAAATGGGTGAGCTTGTTCCCTGAGAACTGAAATCACAAAATTTGTTGGTGGGCTGAGGCGCTGTCAGTTCAACCTCGAACATCTGAAATTAGGCTCAGCTACGTTTCTGACAGTTGGCATGATGATGTTTGGCCTGATGAGCGATGGGAATCCCCCAAGGCAACCCCACATAGGGGCGGGTCCATTTGGTTGGGAACAGGTTTGGGATTCCCAACCTGCCCACGCTTGGTCGCTGGACTGTTCGTTCAGTCAGTGGCATCACATTGGCCACAATGCCCAAATTACCAACTGGGGGCTTCAAACTCTTATTGGTGGCACCCAATGTAATAGCCTAATTATCAAGGATGATCCTTGACGATTTTGGTGGGAGGGTGCTTTGTTCAATTGGCATATTGGTCAAAATTGAAACTGTCAGGTTTTCTAGCTGATACCTCAGTCTTCATGCCTTCCCAACCATTTAAGATTTGGCCATTGGCCAGATTACCACTCAAATTCAATTTGGCCAATTTCAAATTGACAATATTAGCGCAGATTTCGCTAATTCCCCACAACAGTTCTGCCAAGGTAAGTGTGGGTACTGGGGGTGGGATCTGAAGCAGAAGAGCTGTTACCCATTGCCCATCTATGACGTGAGTGAGATCGCCCTGGGTAATGAGAGATACCATCATCCTCTTTGGTGTTTTTTTACTTGGGAACAGGAAGATGGACTGATCAACAGCCGGGGGACGTTCCCGGGACTTACGTTACCCTTTTCCTTTTTCCAAAGGAAGGGCACCCCCACTGGGAAACTGCACCAGAGCCACATTCTTGTGTGCCTTGGTTAACTTGATAGCCATAATTGTAGCGACTTTCTGGGGGAGAGAGGAGCCTTGGGGTGGTATATATGGAATGCTTCAACCAGGTCCATGCAATTTGCGCAATTGCATGCCTTGACCCAACTATTTTCATAGGCCAGATACCCTTTCCAGGCATTAGATATTGGATGGAACGTCGCGACTTCCAGGATGCAAGGATAGCCTCTACCTCAGCTTTTTCCTCATTGTTGACAATGATCAGTTCCAGTTCCGTGGGAATTGTACCCTTAAAGGGCGACAGCTGGGAAACATGGAAAACAGGGTGCTGCTTCCAATGCACAGGAAGCTTCAGTCAGAATGCCCCATTACCCAATACCTCCTCCACTAAATGGGAGCCCAAAAATTTACTGGCGAATTTTGGGAAGGGGTTTGAATTCTTAAATGATGGGTATTGAGCATAACATAGGAACCCACCATAAAATTATGACCTGGAAGATGCTTATGATCCGCGAAACGCTTTTAGTCATCAATGGCTTTGGTAAGGTATTCTCGCACTAAAGCTTGGGTCAATCTGATGTGGGCAGCATGGTTGATGGCAGCTTGAACCTCAGGCCACAAGCACAGCCCAACCAAAAATGAAGGATTATAACCCAATGTTGGTTCATATGGGGAAAACCCATGGATGTGTGGGTCCCATTATTGTAAGCAAATTGAGTGAGGGGCAAGTCACCTGGCCCAAGTATCCTGCACTGCTGCAGCATAGCAACGCAGGTACTGTTTGAGGACTTGATTGACCTGCTCAGTCTGACCGTCATACTGATGGTGGTACGCCGTAGATTGACAGGGGGATATTTTCAGGATTGATAGGAGTTCACTCCAAAAATGCGCGGTAAACTGTGAACCCCAGTCACTGATGATCTCCTGGAGAAGACCAAACATCGAAAACACATGGCATACAAAAAGACGGGCAGTTTCTTCTGACATAATTAGGGAAGTACAAGGTATAAAAAGGGAAAGTTTCGTGAAACAATCCACCACTACCATCACGGCTGTGAACCCGTTAGAACAGGGGAGTTCAACAATAAAGTCCATGGACACTGAGATCCGGGACCCTCCGCCTGTTGTAAGGGGTGTAGGAGGCCAATTTTTCTGGAGCGATCCAACTTGGCCCTAGCACAAGTAACACAATTGGCAATCCAAGCTGGGACCTCTTTTGTCAGACATGCCCAATTAAAGGTTTGCTTGATCAAAGCAATGAATTTCTTGTTGCCGGGATGTCTGACCATACAGGGATCATGATGTGTGTGGAATACCTCCGATCAGAAGGAGGGGGGAACCCAAATGTGAGACCAGAAGTAAATGAGACCCTCTTCTAAGGAGTATAGGGAGTGTTTGTGACTCGAGTGAACCAACTGCTCAACCAACTCCACACCCTCAGGGCAGGCCAATTGACTGGCTAAAACCTGAGCCACTCGCAGGGAGTCAGGAGCCAAAGCGATCTAGGAAACAACAAGGGGAACGATTGACAGGATCTGAATGGCAGGAATCATGGTAACGAGATCCACTTCCTCTGGTTCCAAGGGACAGTGGGCGGGACTGCAGCTTAGGAAATTGGGAAGTACATTGAGCGCACCTTTAACAAATTTGTATTTAAAGTTAAAACTGCACAGGTCCTGATAGGTATGTGCCTGCTGATGCGCCAATTTTTGGGGTTTGCGAAAATACAAAAGGGCCTGGTGATTTGTGTGGACTGTTAATTCATGGCGGACACCCTGCAACAGATACCGCCAATGAGTTAATGCCCATGCAACAGCTGCCAATTCTTTGTCATATATAGCTCAAGACTGCTATGTGGCTGTGAACTTTCAGGAAAGTAAGCAACCAGGTGCTCAAAACCATCCTGCTCTTGAAGCAATACCGCTCCCATTGCTACCAATGAGGCATCGCATGCAACAATATATGGTTTGGTGGGATCAGCGTGTTTCAAAATGGGCGGAGACATAAACACCTCCTTGATTGATTTAAACGCCTGCTGGCATTTGGGAGTCCAACAAAATGGTACGTTTTTCCCAGTAAGGGGGTGGAGTGGTGCAGCCAACTGGGAAAGTGCTGGGGAAAATTTTTAGGAAAGATGATGGTTCCCAAGAAACTCCAAAGTTATTTTCTGCGTAGTCAGAGTTGGCCATTCTCAGATCGCATCTAACTTGTTGGGAGGGATTGCATAGCCATCTTTGAGAACCAGGTTCCCAAGGAAAGTAACCTCCTCCTTATAAAACTCACACTTGGAAGGTTTGAGGAACAAACCTGCCTTATGCAAGGCGACCACCACTGCTTCCAAGTCAGTAGCATGTTATTCGGGAGTTGGTGAGTGAACCAGGATATCATCAATGTATGCAGTTGCACAGGTAACCGGAGGTCACCCAGTACATTGTCAATCATCCGTTGAAATGTAGTGATAGCATTCTTCAGCCCGAAGGGCATTACATGAAATTGAAAAATACCTTGCTTTGTCCAGATCACGGTTAACCATTCCTGCCCTTCCATAACCTGAATTTAGTTGAAGGCGTTCACCAGTTCCAGATTAGAGAACACACGGGTTTTGGCGATTGCCTGGCTGATTGTTTGCTCCAGAGGCTATGGGTAGGGATCAGAAACTGTTAATTTATTCAAATAACCATAATCCATGCAGGGATGGAGTAAACCATCCGCTTTTCTGGCGAAGACAATGGGGGAGGCGATGGGTGAGGTCTCTTTGAACAACCAACCTTTTTCAACATATCGTCCAACCAGGTATCGAGTGCAACTTCTTCCTCCGCTGTATGGGGATATAACGGACAGTTGATGTTCACCAACTCCACGGTTGTTCAAAAATCACAATTGTACCTAGTGTGCTTAGGCAAATGATCCACCTTTTCCATGTCAAAGAATCTTCAATATCGCATTAAGCTTTTGGGTAAATTGGCTGGAACGCCCGCAGAAGTGACCAAGATAGTGATAGAGCTGGTTCCTTGTATCTTCTTGAGGGTGTTGATCAGGGGAAATTCTCCCTCAGAATGATCATTGGTAAACAACAACATATTAGACTCTAAATGAATCTTTACATGTTGTCAGCGCCACCACCCCAAACCTAAGATCACCAGAAACACCAAGTTTGGCATAGCTGAGAAATAATCACAGAAGCTGAAATGGTGGATTGAAAAGGGTACCGGCCAGCAAACAACATATGAGGACTGATAAGCAGGTGAGGTTACCATCACTGAGGACCCCAATCCATTTACAGTTTTAATTGTTGTGCCAACTCAACACTCATGAAGTTTCCCACAGCTCTGGTATCCACCAGAGCTTTGAAGGAGACATGATGCAAGCTGACACTGATCTTCATAGGCACAAGGAAATAAGCGAAGTTTTGTTTATTAGAAGATTCAGTTGACTCACTTGCGACTGAAAAAATAACAGGTGTATTAGGGGTAAGGTTGGGGTCCTTCACCAGAGCAAAAATTGGAAGTATGAGGGCGGGGGAAACGACTTCCTCCATCTGGGCTTAAACATAATCATTAATAGTTAACTCTGTACCCACCAACTAGGACTCAGGGGTTACAGCAAGATTGGTACCCAAGTCTACCACTAATTCAGAGATAGGCGCGTCATCTGATTCTACTTTGGGTAATCCAATCAAGAAATTCGCATTCTGATAATGGGTAACATGACGGGGTAAGGCGTTGATGGTGGTGCAGAGGCACATATTTGATCTACTGATCCTTGTACAATAGACCAGACCTCGTGATGAGTGGAACCTGAATCCAGGCCCAATCTAAAGACTGCCTGAAGCATATCAATGGATAGGCCTGACGCGGGGGCCAGTTCATGAAAGTTAGAAATCAAAGAAACCAAGCTAGAGGCTTTGGCCATGGCATAGATCAGTCTGAATAAGTGATCTGATTGGGACATAAGGGGTTTCAGGGCGGCCGACATGACAGCCATATGTGTGGTGGAGTCTCCTGCTTGTTTGAAGAGCGCAAAAGACCTCTCACCCAAGAGAGGGCATCCCCATCCACAGCGTCTAACAACATGAGCTCTTTTTGGGCCTGAGATAATGCAGAAGCGTTATTAAGTGCAACTGCTGTACGCATTTGTACTTTGGCGAGTGCGCCAAGAACTTGATTGGCGATCTCCTGGGAGGGGACACTCGGTCTTCCCTCCAGGCTAGAGGAAGGAGGAGGAGACGATATCTGGACAGCTTGGGTGACTTGAAGAAGCTTTCCCAAGGTAGAGCGGATACTTCTCCCAAAGTCAGAGAGTGACCAAACAAACAACAAACAGCAAACTACTGCTTGCACATTCATTTGGTAAAGAGTAACCACTGTGGCGCCCAGTTTGAAGAACAAGGCGGAAGTGGCTGAAAATAATGATTGGTTGATTATGTCATGGAAATGGCAGAAGAAGTTTAGACCGGCCTGCCAGTCGGGATGTGTAAGCACCCAAAAAGCAAGCCAGAATGCCAGAGGCATTGCCGACTAAACAACTTGATATGGTGCCAGGCATTGGGAAATGACAAATTGTTGGTGCAGCACAATGGTAAGGATGATCCCAACGATGAACCACACTGAACCCGCTCCTGACCCAGGAGGTCTTGCTGCAGGGGGTGGGATAACTGAGATAGTCTCTATGAGGTCCTCAGCATATGGGGCCATTTCAACTGGGGTGGCAAGGAGATGGATTCTCTCTTGCAATTAGTGGACATATGGCCACAAGTTCCCCGTGTATTGCTGCTGGAAGTTAGTGATAATGGGGTTGTAGAGCCAAAAATATCAGACTTACTGAGCCCAATTGACGACGGAGGGGGCCATAGTGACCAAGAGTACTGGTAGAGCCCATCCAGTATATGGACCAACGGGCCACCAGGGAAGCGCCATCAGGGATGCGGTCAGAAGAGACAATAAAAATTGTTTGATTTTTGACAAAATATTATTTGAAGGAAAAGTAAGAAAATTGATCACGAATTTTCTCAGTGCTATGCAACTGATTAAATAGTGGTCAATTGGGGTAGTGAAAAGCCGGGATCAGTTCCCACAATTTTGACCTAACTGGTGAATTGTTCATTAAATGGCGGGTTTGTTCCTTGAGAACCAACATCACAAAATTCAGTGGTGGGCCAAGGCGCTGTTGGTTCATCCTCAAACATCTAAACCAAGGCTCAGCTACATTTCTTACAGTTGGCATGATGGCGTTTGGCCCAACAAGCGATGGGGATCCCCCAAGGCCACCCCACATAGGGGCGGGTCCATTTGGTTGGGAACAGGTTTGGGATGCCCAACCTGCCCACGCTTGGTCGCTAAACTGTTCGTTCAGTCAGTGGCATCACATCAGCTGAAACGCCTTAATTACCAACTGGGGGGCTTTGAACCCTCGTTGGTGGTAACCAATGTTATAGCCTGATTGTCAAGGATGATCCTCGACAATTTTGGTGGGAGGGTGCTTTGTTCAATCAGCATATTGGTTGAATTGGAACCATCGGGTGTTCCAGCCAATACCTCAGTCTTCATGCCTTCCTGACCATTTAAGATTTGTCCATCAGCCAGATTACCATTTGAATTTAATTTGGCCAATTTCAATTCAACAACTCAGTGCAGATTTCGCTAATTCCCTGTAACAGTTCTTCCAAGGTAAGTGTGGGTACTGGGGGTGGGATCCGAATTGGAAGAGCTGTTACCCATCGCTCATCTATGATGTGAGCGAGATCGCCCTGGGTAATGAGAGGTACCGCCATCCTCTTTGGTGTCTTTTTACTCGGGAATGGGAAGATGGCCCAATCAACAGCCAGGGGACGTTCCCCAGGACTTACATTGATCCCCTGCTTCCACCCAATGAATGACAATGTGAGCGCATTCAAGATCGTGATCATTGACTGCAAAAATGCTTTGGTATTTTCCAATTAAAGATATTGCATAATTCTACTGATCTTCTGATAACCTCATTAAATTTTCTCGTGGAACCACCATCTTAACACTGGACTGGGGTTCAATGGGAAGACCAAATTCTCTAGCGACCTGAAATTATGGAACAGGAAGACCACGTCCACAGGGGTCAAATGCATATACACTACCGCCTAATATCTACAGATCCTCACTGGTTCTTATTGTATATTTGCTAGTAACACTTTATTTTCCCCATGCCCAGGCAAGGTTATGAACGGGGCCATATGAGGCTTAAAGAGCAATTTCTTATAAGAGCTTAAAGTCTCCCCATAAAGCCTGGTGGTATCCTAATCTCTTACTCTGTGCCCACTATCATTTGGTGGCTGGAGGGAATTAATAGAGAGGCGGAGATCAAAGCGTTAGCCCTTGGTACTCATATATCTGGGGGGAAGAACCAACAAGAGTTTGTTTTGCAATTTGTGGTAGCGGACAGGTATTACCCCATTATTGTATGTGAGATTAACTTATCCCATCTGATTGGAATCCTGGGACACCCCATTGGGAATAAAATAAAATGGGATCCACTGCCTAAGATTTCATAGTCTCCTTGGACATATTGAAAACCATACTAAAATGCGCATGAAGGCTGCTCCTGTCAGCATGTCATATTTATTGTTGGGCAACACAATCACTGGTGATGAAATGGCGATTGACCCAAATTGCAAAGGCAGCGCACTGTAAGCCCCTTCTGATACAGTGCATCCCGCAGTCCCATATACCATACGGTACTACTTGTCAAGTTTCAGTGGTAACTTAACTACAAACCGTGTGATAATATAATAAACTGGAGCATTAGTGTCTAAAATCATGCGAACTTTGTTTTTTGCAACAAAAATGTCACAATATGTACACTCAGAATAAACAGACCTTTGGTGGTTAAAATGTGAACGTCCAGGAAACCTCTTTTTTCAAGGAATCACATAATATTTTTTAACCTTGAGGTACTCCTTCATAATTGTGTCTATCAGGATTGTGACATTTACCCTTTCAGTGAGGGTGCATCCAATGAAGGTTGAGGTTCATCAGATGCGGCATGCTCTAAAATTGGACATGCATGAGTCATTGAGGTTTCTTGAAGGCCTTCCTCTATGGTGGCTTCCTAAGATTGAGCATGATTCAACACGTGCACATTGTTTGCCAGTTGCTTGTATTATAGTTCTTCAGTATTAGAGACTTGGCGTGAAACGAATCACCTGGATCAGTCAGGACTGTTGTTTTAAAACCATCGTAAGTAGAGGGCCCCATTTCTACTACACTTGGTCTTTTATTAGCTTGTACTGTGCTGACTTCATTACATGAACTTGCTGCTTAGTAGAGTAGTGGGACGCAATATGCCCAAGATGACCACAATTGTAGCAGGTTACCCCAGAAAGGTCTCAGCCCCAAGTATCAGTATAAGGTTCAAGCTGGGGATTGACTGCAGGATTGTAATTCAGACGCAGCTGAGATAGATAGTTATAGGACGTCTGGGAGTTGTTTATCAGAATTGTGGGAGGCTGGTTTCACTGATTAAAAGGGTCCCTGAAGAGGCCATTGCAGGCTTCCGTTCATGGTTAGGAATATTGAACGTCGCTGCCAGTTTATGCAAGTAATTGACAATTTTGATAAGGGAGACATCCTCCTGAAGGACGGGCGCCATAGCGTTAAATAGTTCAGGGTAGGACTTTATCACCAAGGTCATTGCAATTTCCATATCGGCCTCAATTAATGTACCGTCTCCCACCAAAACATGTGCCTCTGAGGTAAACCAGTCAGCAAACGCTGTCAGAGTCTCGTTCCGCTGGAACCCAATTTTCAAAAATTCAGCCTCTCGTTGGTAAAATTTTCTATGAAACCAAAAAACTTGTGCACAGTACTCATAACTTCATGTTAGGTGACAGAACTATCTCTCAGATAACAGGTTACTTGGTTAGTGCTTTAAACGTTGAGAGTAGAGATCAGCAACTTAGCCTTATGGCGGTCAGACTCTCCTTCCACCACAAACTCAAACCGTTTAAAGAAGCCATGCATATTCCTGACCCAATTGAATGGGAGCAAACTGTCAATAAATACATACTCATCCTTTTCAGATCTACATGCTCAGAAGCAAACCTTAGCACTGCGCGGGCTCATAACTTGTTTCACAGCGAAGGGATGACACAGTAGGAATTGCGGCACTTGGCTTGTCCGCAGGGTTGGAAGCAGCCTGGCCCTCATCTGCTGGCAACACAGCAAAAATGGTAGAAACTCGTTTTGGCAAGACGTAATCATCCTCCAAGATTCCAATAGATGTGAATTGACTCTGGCTCCCTGCATAAGCCCACTGTCCTACACTATTGTCCCTTGTCTGCTTGTCCGCTTCCCCACCAAAACCTGGAGATGTGGGGCAGCCTGTAATTGTCACTCTACGCTTTGTAGCCACTCAACGGTGTTATTGAGGCATTTGATAATTGTCTATTCTGACTATCAAGAATCTACACTTGACTGAATACTTCATTAAACTGAACAGTCGCCACATTATGCTCATGAAGAAGCTTGTCTTGTGTTTAACATAATGTATATAAAACGAGCTTAATGTCAGCGTACTGCGCTGATTTGGTAGACTAAAATTGGTTATCAATCAGTGCTAACAGGGTGTGTCATGGTTCAAATACTTAACTTTTTGGTTGGATCAGCGGGCCCCTTGTAGTGAGCACCACTGATATAAAATCTGACCAATTATCTGGGGACTGTGGATAGTTGCACGTAGGCTAATCCCACTGGTACAATGAGAGGACAAAATGATCATGGTCCCCAAACAACAATAATAAATATATAAAAAATGAAGCCTAAGGCCTCAGCACGCACAATCTATATTTCAAATAGCAGATTCCAGAACCATATTTCTTTTAACTTACACCGTAGATTCCAATACATGTTATTAATCAAAGAAGATCCATTTTTTCTTTGTTTTCCCTTTTTCACTCAACTCTCTGGATACACTTCAGCCATCTATGAAGCTACATAGCTTCACCAATTTCCTTAGAATTCGTCTCATTATTTCCATTTGGCAGAATCCCCATATTTTAACTGAGGTCACATTGCTTATCATTGATCCTTACCAAATCAAGGTAAATATTAAACGTGGTAAGCTCAATTCTTGGTGGATATTCAATGATCCACTAATAGTAAATAGACTTTATTGTCCAGTAATATATTTTTCCAACAGTGCCTTTATTCTTTTTAGCATCTTACACTTTCAGTGCCTGGTAGGAGGTCATCCCATCATCCTGGTCTTTAGCTCTTTATGAGAGCAGAAAAGGGGCCAGGGTAACCTGGGTTTTTTCGGCCCCAGTCTTAAATATAATCAGATCATCCTGGGGAAACTTCCATCTGATCCTACATAAATCCCTCCTAGTCTTTGAACTCTTTATGAGAGTCATGCAGGGGGCAAAGATGAGGACTGGTCCTCCTCCCTCCTGGGTTGTAGCCCTCAAGGGGGACTCAGTGGCACCTGACATAAGGCATTATTTTTTCAGGATGCGAGGGAGCAACTCCTTACTGGCCCATTGTTGATTCAGGGCACCAAATCCACAGTGAGTTAGTATGCCATATGTGCTTAGGAAGGCTACAAAAGAACTAAGAATATGTGAGAAATGATGTTTATTTAGATAGATCTTCGAGGTATTTATAGTACCTTAAGGATAAAAGTGGGATAGGAAAGAGGATTCATAAATGACAGCAGTAGGATAGTAGAAGGAGGAAGTTAAGATAATTTACTAGGTGATAGATGCAAATATTAGTAAAAACTATCATCTTTTATTGCTACTAATAATAAAGAATCATAAATAATTAATAAATAAAGATTTAATATCCTCAGCATAAGTCGCTGGTAATAGTAAAGATCCAAATTAACTATTGGGATCAACCCCCCAACAGATCGGGACTTGACAGTTCATTCAATAGATTAATAAGTATTATTGGGTGAACTCCAGTACTATGAGATAGCTCAACTCAAGTAAATGAGGAGCACATCTTAACATTCCCAGATAATTTAAAGATTAGATAGTCGACCCCCTAGTAGGAGGTTTCACCCATTAGAAGGTGAATTTCAACATCTATCTTAAAGAAGATTCCCACCTCTGAAACTACTCACTGGAACCATTACTTACCCAGCGCCTTGTTTGCTTACTGAATAAGCTGCCATTGAATCATCAAGATGTCCCCCTTTGAAGATCTTTATGGGTGTACTCTTAATTACCAAGTAGTGTTCAGCCCCTGCTTAATACTCCATTCCTAAGAACTCTGATATAACCATGAGGCCTTAGCCAATGAAATTGTCCTGCTTCAAGCCCTAGCCACGAAAGGCATTTTCAATACCACATAAAGCGAGAAATCCTTATTTAATGTCATCTGACCTTCCTTAAACATTTTCAAATAGGTAATCTAATTCTCCTTTATCACCATTGCCCTGTAATTGACAAACACAAGCTTGATGTTTTTGGTTCAGACCTTATATGGTCATTCATAAGGTGAACTCAGAGTACTCTATTGCTGACTTTGATCAGGGGACTGTGGAGAACTGGGTAGATGGCCGATTTCTGAAGCCCTATACCCCCCTCTGATAGGTCTTAAGGGGGGCGTTGTCATGAATAAGAGGAGTTTTGAGTCAAAATCCCTACTCCCAAAGTTTGCCACAATAAGTTGACTCTTGAGCCATTTTGGACAAACCAGTCCCTGAAGGTACTGATGAGAGTTTTAATCAGGAAGCATTAATTTTACAAGAATTGATGGAGATGCTTTAGGAATTACATCTTTGCTAGATGAACCTCTAGAGGATCAACTGCCATTGCAGACACAAGGATGACACTAAACAATGAGGGCGCCAATAAGGCAGTCAATCTGGAAGGCTTGAAAGATCTTGGTCATACAGGCCATCGAGTTCTCCTAGGCGCCACATCCCCACACATATTATAAAATCAACACTTTTTTAACTCTTCAAAGTAGTCTATTTAACTCAATCTTTTCATCTTTATTGACCTCTCTGCTAATTTAAAACTTTGATCACTGTTGTAAAATGCTTTTCCAATAACAGTGGCCTCTGCTAGTTGGACATGCTAACAAGTATAAAGACTAGTCAGCCCTTGCCACTTCTCCTTAGGTGTTGGGGCCAGCAGCGCCGTCTGACCCCTTGGCGCTTCACCCACGCCATTTGGGTATACCCCTAGCCTAAGCTCCAACCCAGACGAATATACATAAACTTAAATAAAAGGGATATTAAGCAGAGAAATCTTTATTAAGAGGGAAGCGTTAGGTATTAATATTTAAAAAAGGGCTACTGCGCCCATCGCTGACCTATCAGCTCATTGCTGGTTTAAAAGCAAGCCACTCTCTCTTCTTCCCGCTGCGTTTACTCTCTTCCTGGCGTAAAGCCTCTCACCCCATCCTTCCCAATGACCAAATATTATATTTGGCACATCCTCAGCATTTAGTTGCTGGTGAGCCATATAATTATTAATTATAAATTTATTATCATATTGGATTTAACCTTTATAAAGATGCGCCTGAAACATCCTTGGTCGCTTGGTAACTTCAAATTACTCAGCTTATTTCTGAAAGCATGTTTTGACTCTCCTTGTTGATAACCAAGGAATCACTTTTTAGGCAATAGTTGATTTAATATATATGAGGCGCCAAAAAACAACCTTGGCCACCTCAAACTCAGGATCGTCAAGTTCCGCTAACATTTACCTAAATTAATAAATGAATCATCCTCAGCTACTAGTTGCCAGTGATCTATATACCAATTTGGGCCATTGATTGCCCATTAAAACCTAACTTACCAAATTGCGCTATACCAATTCATCTCAACCTAATTGGGGAGCAACTAATCAGCAATCTCATAAAGCACCACAAAATTCTGTTGATAAGACATTACGCTAGGATTGGCCTATTTCATCCCAAATAATAATCAATAACTGAAGGAATCCATTTGTTAATTTTCTGACATTTCCCCCCACTTAATCAGATGATATTCCTCATATTTTCCTGCCTCAGAGTGTGGTGTGGACGTCCAGGTCTTACCCCTCCCAACCACCTACAATCTCTAGAATCCTCACCAACCTGCGGTTACTCTGGCACCAACCAGAAGAACCCCCTGTAGTGAGAACCACTGTCATAAAATCGTTTTTCCAGTGACAGGGGGTCTGCTGGTCAGCAAGCTAATTAGTATGAAGACTGGTCGTCCCTTTCTAATTTGCCTTAGGTTACAGGGCTAGCAGCACAAGCTGACCCCTTGGTGTGTCACCCACGCCATTCGGGGATCCCCCAACCTAAGCTCCATCCAACGAAATAAACATAACCTAATATCAAAAAAGAGAATAGGCAAAGAGAGATGTTTATTGAGAGGGAAGCGCCAGGTATTTATATTTACAAAAGGGCTACTGCTCTAAGCCAACCTATTAGCTCATCACTGGTTCTTCCAGCCAGCCACTCTCTCACTCTATCTCGCTGCACTTCTCTCTTCCCTGGCATCAACCCCTCTCACCCCATCCTATCTGATTTCCAAATTAGTTCTGGCTTCATCCTTGGCCTTCAGTCACTAATGAGCTATATAAATTAATTATATAATTAAATATCAAGTTGGGATTTGACCTTTGAGATGCTTAGTATGCACTAGAAACCTCTTTGATCGCTTGCTTAACTTGTAATATTTCAGCATCTTGCCACCAGTACAATTTGACTCTTCATTAGTCAATCTTCAGCTTATTGCCTTATAGGCGACAGTAAATTATATATGAGGTGCCAGAAACAACCTTGGCTGACATAAACTCAGAATCATTTGGGTTCCGCCAACATATACTAAGTTAAAATAAATGATCATCATCAGCTACTAGTTGCCAGTGAGCCATAAACCTAAATGGGGGAACCACTTTTCTCAGGTGATAATTGAATATTAGTCGGTGGAAACATCCTCAGCCACCTTAAACTTAATATTGGTAATTTCTTCTGACATCAAATAAATAATAAAAATGGACATCATCAGCTACTTGTTGCCAGTGATCATTATACTAATTTGGGCTATGATTAGCCCCAATTTAATCTATCTTCCAATATTAATGGAATGCAGATTTGTCTCAACATAATTTGGG
Source organism: Massospora cicadina (assembly GCA_022478985.1). NCBI lineage: Eukaryota > Fungi > Entomophthoromycota > Entomophthoromycetes > Entomophthorales > Entomophthoraceae > Massospora > Massospora cicadina. The sequence goes on from JAKSZP010011902.1 coordinate 38,234, forward strand.
GAGCAACTCACCACGCAATTGTACCAATAACCATAAAATTTAATCAATGAGCCATTTCACTGGGATTGGCTATTTTATCTCAAATATCAATTTATCATTGGAGGAATGTTGGATTTTAGGATTTTTTAGGCTTGCTGGTGCTATTGAGGCCTAAACTCCAATAAATGGGGGATTTTATCCTCTGAAGATAATAAAAAAATAAACTTAAAAACTAGGAAGTTGAGGTTTTTTATTAGTTTATTAGGTCCTACGGGGGATAGGAAATGAAGCCTCTCGATATCTAATAGCTTTGTATTTAAACTATATCAGGTTCAAAGCAAATTCAATAGGAAATTTGGAGTGCTTAGCACCATCAAAATTAGGAAATATATGCATTTGACCTATCAGATTGCTAGAGATTCAGCTAGTTTTGATGGAACAGCCGATGGAAATTCAATTACAAGTAGGATTTGTTTGTGAGGAAGCGATTTTATCAATTTTACCCAATCATTAGGCACAAAATATTCACTTTGAGGGACCCTTTCCCACTCCTATAAAAGGGACTGGTCTCTGCAGGGTAGATGTTACAAAATCTCTGTAAAAGGGAGAGGGACCTCAGAAGGGCTCCTCAAAATTGGTTCACTATTTGGAGCATTATGACTTCCCAAACTCGTGTTTTTGCCCAAGTATTAATCAAAGTGTTACCCCAATTTGAGGGGTTCCACTGGGAATCGACCAGGGTCTTTTGGCTGAGTTTTTCATTATTTACCTCTGCATTACTCTTAATAATACATCAGTATTTTTATTTGTTCGACATTACCCCATTCAAGAGTGTTAGGGGTGAATAAGGGAACAAAAACTGGCCACGGATCTAGTTGATGGTGACTCCAGAAGTGAGAGATTTGATAGAGTACTCATCCCCTCGCTTATATGTGACTGAAAATGGGCCTTCTCAGATAGAACCAAGCTTCTCAATTCTGGTAGTAATGAAGATGTGGAAATACAACACCAAATCAGATACTTGGAAGGAAGGGAGAGGGACATGGAGCTCATTTGCTGTTTTGCCTTCTTTAGTGACTGTCTTGGCCAAGTTAGTCATAGACTCTTCCTGTAGTTGAGTAATGTGCTAAGAAAACTTTTTCATAGCTTGCTCTGGGTCAGTTCGGTCAGTGGAAATACCTTTGGCTAGTAGAGCTGGTACCCTAGGTTCTCAGCCATACAAAATATGGAAAGGGGACATATTAAGGATCCAATGGTAACTAGTTGGTAGGCCATGAGGGCACTGGGTAAGTTGAGATCCAGTGAAGAGGGACTGAATTGGCCATTTTATGGAGTATTGATACCAGGGTTCCATTAACTCTTTCTACAGCCCTTATTTGTGGCTGGATTATAGGTGGCCAAGAAGAGTTGTTGTGTTCCCATAGAAGTGGTGAGGAGCTTTACCACTTGGGAGATGAAGTTTTTTATTGTCACAAAGGAGGACTTGGGTAGCCATTTTGCATGAAGATATTCTGTTGTAAAAATGGTGCAGTGGCTTTAGCCTTCTGAGCATGGAGAGCAACAGCTTAAACTTATTGGTGAAATGATCAATTCCAACCAGGATATAACATTTGCCACTGGTTGTCTGAGGTAGATGCCCTACATAGTCCAAAAATATGGTATGGAAGTGTTGTTGGGGTGTAGTCAGTTGATACTAATACAAGGCCTTATAGTTGGTTTTCTTTTTACAGGTCATACATGCATCCAGGACTTCAGCTATGTTTTTCATATTGCCTTCCCATTAATATTGGTCTTTAATCCACTCATAGGTTTTGCGGACTCCACCATTGCCCATGATAGCGTGGGATTCAAAAAACACTGGTACTCCTTCAGATGGCCGTAGATAAGGCAACCATTTTACTCCTACTTTCATATTTAACTTCCCACTCTCCACCTTTGCATTGTGGGAATTTTATGCTAGCATCTTTTATACAAATTCATCTTCATCCGCCCATGCATTAGGAGTCATAATGAGGTCATGCAACCTCTTTGCCTCTCTGTTATCAAGGTGTAGGATAGGCAGCCGCGTTAATTTATTAAAGCTCATATGGCTTGTACAGGCTTGATGTTTAATGGTCATATCATAGTGCTGGAGCTTAAAAGCCCTGAAAGCCAACCTCCTAGTGGGGTCCTTCATATTTAGTATCCACTTCAAGGATGCGTGGTCAGTAATCACTTTGAAGAAAGTCCCGTATAGGAAAGGGCGAAAGTGTTTGAAAGCGTGTAAGATGGCAAGGCACTTCTTTTCAGTAACGCTTAAGTTGCGCTCAGCTTTTGAGAGCATCTTACCAAAATAAGACATAGGATGATCAACCCCATTTTCATCCAAATGAGCCAAGATAGCTCCAATGGCATAATTGGAGGCATCTGTGAGTTACAGGAAGGGCTAGCCATAGTCAGGGTGGCGGAGGATATGCCTTTGTTGCAGCAACTTCTTCAGGGTCCCAAATAAGGCCTTTTGTTCAGCACCTTAACGGAACGGAGTGTTCTTATCCAAGAGACATACAAGGGCTCACTAAGCTGGGCGAACTTGGGGATAAATTGATAGTAATAACTCATCATAACCAAGAATACCTATATGTCACAAAGGGTTTGGGCTCAGGCATCTTAGATATCACTTCCATCTTACCTTGAAGAGGTTGTATCCCATCTTGAGATATAGTGTGCCTGAGGAAATCCAACTTCTTTTAGGAGAAAGTACATTTTGAGAGCTTCAGCATGATGTTAGGTGCCCACAAGCATTGGGGGTTCTTCTTTTAGATGTGTAAGGTGCTCGTTGAAGGTATTGGAGAATGTTGTGATGTCATTGAGATAATCACACAGCTGTGCTTGAGATACTAAAGATTATGATCCATCATTCGCTGAAAAGTGGCAGGCGCATTGCATATCCCTGTGGTAGTCAAGTGGGTTGGAAAAGGCCTTTGCTACAGATAAGGGCGCAATTCTCCTGGTCTTGTGGAGAAAGGTCCATCTTCTAGTATCAACTGGCCAAATCCTTGGAGGAGAACTTTGACCCAGATGTTCTGCCAGAGCATCGTCAATTCAAGGTATTGGGTAGTTGTCCTTCTTGGTAAAGTTGTTCAGCTTACGGTAATTATAACTAACCAATGACCTCTGTTTTTCTTTTTTATAAGTAGAAGAAAGGACGACCAAGGGCTTTGTGAAGGTACCAGCAACCCTGCGTCCAACAATTGCTTGAGCTCCATCCTTATCTGTAGCTCCTTGCCTTTTGATTTGTGGTAGGGCTTGGATCAGATGGGCCAAGCATCCCCAATGTCAATAGTGTGAGCCCAACCCTTCATATTCCCATAGTTGGTATCAGATTTGGAGAAGAGTCATTATATGACTCCAATAAAGGGAACTAAATTAAGCTCTGCTAGGTTGGATCATCAGAGATTTTAACAGTGGGCAAAGTACATAACGATTAATCAGCTGGCAGTCCATATCCGCCACAGACCCAATAAAGCAAACTTGTTTAATATCTTCGATAGGGATCAGTAGGTTTTTTCCAATCTCCTGATGCTTCTTGACGATCATGTCCTTGTTAGTGAGATTCCCTAACAAGTGATTGTTTAGTCATTGATAATCTGTGTTTAAGATATCTGGCAATACCCGCGGTTCTAAAGTATTTATTCCATCAATGCTTTTTAAGTGCAGGACGCAGTTGTGGGGGATTTACATAGTAACCTTGGTATATATCACCTTTTGTTCACCCGCTTTGACTACTACTTCCTCTGACGCAGACAATGGAATGCCCTCTGAAATATTCACGGATTCAGGCAGCTTTTTTGTGTTTATGCCTGATGTGGTATAAATAAGGGTAAGGGCGGATGAATGGTACTCAGATACGCATGTATATTCCTTCTTCTTAGGCTCATCGTTGGTAAAGACCAGGGTTACTTCATAATTTAGCAGGGAGAGAAATCCTTGCTTCATATTAACTATCCCATCATACTCAATCATGAATTAAGTACCACTGAGCAAATCATATGTGTTATTTTCTAATGCCACTGTAGGGACAACAAGCATGAGTTTCCCAATTCGTATAGGTAGATAAGAGTAGGCTCCAAAGGCTCACATGCTGTTGAGCCCCACAGTCCCAAACTCGTTTAAATAGTTCAGGTCTGGCGCCAACTTAATTTTTTGATGAGCTTTGAAGGGACTACATTCACTGGAGCACCTGTATTCAGGATGGCTAGAAAGCGCACCTTGTTGATGACATCCTCTACTTTAGCTATTGTGCTACCAAAATTAGGGTGGAGGGCGAGAATCTCCTTCAAACAAAGAGTAGAGGCAAGGCGTTGAGCCATTGCATGGTGTCTGTCTTTAATATATTGGAGGGTATGAACCTACTGAGTAGATCAGATCACTGTCCCAATAAGCTGGTCATCATCACTAGCGGTAACAATTACCTCTGAAAACCTCAACAACTTTTGGAGATAGGTTTGTCATGGTATCATAGCTATATCAATTCTTTCAGGCCTCAACCTATCTGGAACCTGCACTTCCATTGACCTTCCAAAACATAATAGCCTGGGTCTTCGCCACCCCCTTCAGATTCGTCATCAGAAGGTTGTCGGTGCAACTCAAAGAGTTGCAAAGAGGGGCGGAGAAACCAGATTAATCTCTTCTCAGGAAGGGCTTTTTTGCGCCCATCTACCCTTATGACTTTGAAGGGAGAATCATAGATGTACCAACTTTTAGGGGGAGGAGTTGGAAGTGTAATGGCTTTGACTTTTTCTTAGAAGTGACCAGCGTGGGCTGCCCCATGACTGCAAGTTTCAACTAGGAGAATCCTGATGTGAGGCTGAGGGGGATCAAAGCAGCGGCTTGGATGTATGTAATATTTGATCCGCCTGAGTAGACTGCTTGGAAAGAGGAGAACAAGGCAAATTGATAACTGAATTTACCGGCTGAGCTTTTGGAACTGAATCTGAAGGGTAGCGCTGCTCCTTAACTGCCAGTATTTTCTGGCTATCCTTACATGGTTGAAGAGTAACTTGTCGCTGCAGTTCTGCAGAATCTGGGTGCCAGAGGTATACAGCCATAGTAGAGGCTGGAGATTTTAGAGTCAATTCCTACTTTGGAGCTTTTTGCAAAAGTTCAGGCTCATAAAAGTCTGCCTCTGCTAAACTTGCCTCTTTGATACCCCTACAGTTTAAAAGGGATACTTGACTGCTGAGATATGCATTGCTAAAGGAAATAAGACTCCAAGCTATCCACAATAGCAGCAAAAAAATCATCTAGAGGAAGCAGTTTTTCCAGCAACTGAGGTTGAGCTTTGGTATAGATTTGCTCAACAAATGAGGGGATTGATTCTCCTTCTTGCATGAGAAGGCACATAAAGCATGTTTTGCCGTTGTAAACTCTGTTTTGAACCAAACTCGTCAATCAGCGCTTGTTTAACATCCGCCTAGGTGGTAAGTGTGGCCAAGAGAGTAAACATGATCTCCTGAGCCATACGACTCAAGAAGAGCAAAAATATTTGCTTTTGAAGGTCATTCTCTCCTTCTATTGCGATTCATAAACATAAAGGAAGGAGGCAATATTGCCCTCACCAGGTGTAAACTTGTCTCTGAACTGAGGTTTAAAAATTAAAGGGGTGGGCCCATAAGGGCCTTGGGAAGAGTTCTGCTCAAGCCTTTTAGGTAAGACAAAGCACTAGCTAGTTGTTTCTCTAAAGTAGCTAGCCTTGGTTCCAGAATATTGGTCATTTTAAGGCAGGAATTTTGTTGGTATACAGGGGCACCTGTAGTGAGCACCACTTGTATTTTAGGTTTTTCAGGCTCGCTGGTGCTATTGAGGATTAAACTCCAACAATTGGGGGATTGTATCCACTGATGATAATAAAAATAATAAACTTAAAAACTGGAAAGTTGAGATTTTTATAAGTTTTTTTTTAGTTCCTGCGGGTGATGAGAAATGAACCCTCTTTTTATCTAGTAGTTTTGTATTTAAACTATATCAGGTTCAAAGCAAATTCAATGGGAAATAAAAGTGTGCTTAGTACCATCCAAGCTAGGAATTATGTGCATTTGACCTATTATATTGTTAGAGATTTGTCTCGTTTTGACAAAACAGCCAATGGAATGTCAATTACAGTTAGGATGTGTCCGTGAGGAAGTATTTTATCAATTTTATCAATCATTGGGCACGAAATAATTTTCACATTGTGGGACCCCTTCCAACCCTATAAAAGGGGCTGATCTCTGCAGGGTAGGTATTACTAAATTCGCTGTAAAAGGGAAGGGACCTCAGAAGGTCTCCTGAAATTGGTTGACTATTTGGATCAATAAAACTGCCCAAACTTGTGGTTTTTGCCCAAGTTATTAACCAAATTGTTACCCCAATTTGAGGGGTTCCACCAGGAATCGACCAGGGTCTTTTGACCGATTTTTATTATTTACCTCTGAATTACTCTTACTAATACATTGGGCTTGCAATTGTCAAACAAGTAATCCATATGGTTAAAAATCTGGCATTCCCCCACTAAATTATATGGTATTTCTCCTAATTCCATCCTCAGCGTAAGGATGGGCGTCCAGGGATTGCCCCTTCCTGCCACCAACAACCGCTGGAAAACAACTATAGTAACACATCCCTGCCACCTCATCTCCAATCTGTCATTTACTTTGGCACCAACCAGCAGAACCCCTTTTTGTGAGCACCACTGTCAGAAAATTGCTTTTTCAACAACAGTGGACCCTGCTAGTTGGCAGGCCAATCAGTATGAAGACTGATTAGCCCTTGACATTTCTCCTTAGGCGTCGGGGCCAGCAGCGCCGTCTGACCCCTTGGAGTGTCACCCACGCCATTTGGGGATCCCCCAGTCTAAACCCCAACCCTAAGAATATTGTTGGTAATCATGAGAATTGGACAGACCTGAGCGGGATTTGAACCCCAGCCACTCTGTAGGAAGCAGAGAATCTTAACACTGTACCACAAATGATAATAAAATCCTAAATGGGCGAAAGGAAACCCTACTTCCAGAAGGACCCACCAATCTTACTGACAAAGGCACCAAGTCAGCTAATGAAGATCTTGCCATTTGGAGGTCCCCATAATCAGTCGCCATAGCTAAAGAGAGTCAGATATAAAGAGAACCTACACTACCTGCCACATCAATTTGCTAGATCACCTTACCCTACTTGTTTCTGATTAACACACAAAGTTCCTCTTAGATGAATCAGAATATCTCAGTAGCCTATAAATATCTCTGAATTTGAATAATAGAATTACCTTTAGATTACCTAGTTTCAATTACTAGTGGTTATTTTGCCTGTGTTTGCAGAAAACCTTATCTGCTCAAAGTGAACAGAGTAGACTCAATGATGAATTTCTGTTGAGAGATTGCCTTATGGAACCTAATCTTTAAGAGATTCTGCTGGACTCACGTTCAACTAATAGTTGAACAGCCTTCAAAGGTCCTGACCTTTAGAGAGGATGACAAAGTCCTACAAACTAGTGCTTTCTGCTAGGTCTTCCGAGGCTCCTAGTGAAGAAGTCCTTCAGTATGAAAAACTCCAGTGAAGACAGCCCTCCCAATATGGAGGAGAATATGAGTTTAGCCCAATTGGTTGCAACAATAATCAGAATGTGATGCTACCTTAACCACGAGAACTTAAGTTCCATGCAACCATGACCTTAACTATCTCAGTTCCTAATGAATCCATTTACCAAATTCAGGCTCCTGATGTTGCCGAAACAGTTAGAGCTTCTAGGTTAAGTTTTAACCCCTGTGGGAGAAATAATCATAGCATCTCTACCTGAACAATTCAAATGTGCTGATTCTATTCCTCAGCAGAGCTTTCAAGCAGTGACATAGGAGCAGCCCATACAGATCCATACTGACATCAATTTGTACATCCTGCCTTACACCAACACATAAATTTGCTTGCATTCCACCACATGAAGATGCAGCGACATTTAGGATTGACCCACCAGATTCACTCCCAGCTCCTTGAGTTATATGCCGCTGCCTCTAATTTTGGCCAAGATAATTGAGAGCTAATTTTGATTAATTGTCAGGAAATCAATGACATTCAGCGCCATCTTTCTCAAATTTAACCCAAGTTGACCAATACTTGAAGAATGAATTTGCCCAGCGGATGAACTAGTTATTCACTATTTTTGGATCAAAGAGTGGAACTCGCTTTATCCACTCTCCTTAACCAAATTACTGAAGTTCATGAAGCAACTGATTCTCGACTTTTCAATTTGTTTGCCATATCCAGAAGCTGAGCGAACAACTTGCAACAATGCCAACTCCAGAAGCTACAGTACAACCTGAGGTCCTCAGAGTAGCAGGACCTAGTGGGGAAGGGGAACAAGGGCTCTTTGGCCTGGAGATCCATGAGGTCATCCAGGCGTCTTCACACCTTCCAGACCTTCTTCAATGAAGGCCATGAAGCCTGACTTAAGACCCTTGAGCAACAGCTGTTATTGGTGGCCTAAGGTGCTGAGATGACTATTGAGGGGGAACATCTGGATGCTGATTTGACCTTCCCCACCTTGTACAACCATTATTTGAAGATCGCGGGTACCTGCGCCAATCTGGTCGCTTCCCAAAACTATACAAATAGCCACATCACGCAGATGATTACCAAACTCCAAACAATTAAATTTAAACAGGATACTTTCATGAGCAATTGGCACAACAGTCCAAAGAGATCAAGAGTCTACGCCAATTTTTAGATTCTAAGGCTCCCCTTAAGCAGATCAATGAATGCTACGCCACTATCCAGGATGACACGGATGAAATCCGCCGTCAGTTTGATAGGGATATTCCACAAACTGATATAGGCACCACGGAGCCCACCTACTCATAGTGCCACTCTCTCCTGCAGTTCATGTTCTATGAACTAATCAGATATTTCAAACCTACCTTTAAGGAGAAGTACATCCCTAGTGCCGAGACAATCCAGTCCTACCTCTTTGTATATGAAGGCGTGATGGAGCCAGCTATTGACTAAAGAAAAGTGCCAACATATACAAACTTATTTGTATGGCAAGTCATGATATATTATGGTGCCTTATTTCAAGATGTGCACCACTTGAGCAGCCATTAATGAGGCCCTTATCAAAGAATTTGGCAGTAACTTGACCCTCTCTAACCATAAACAGGCTTTCATTCATATCCGCCCAAGACATGGAGATACCCATATATTTAATTTGAGGAATGTTTCTATCATGAATCCCAGGCGTTAGCTTCCTGTGACCGAGTTAACTTAGATTATGCCATCTCCACAGTTCTCTCCACTTTCCAACACAGTAACAACCTATTACTCTATTTCCAGAATGCCAAAAAGATGTTTAAAGCCTTCCTTGACATTAAGGAGTCAATAATGGAATTACCTGAGCCTTAATTACACCAAGCTCTAGGTAAGGGGAATCAACCCTATACTCATGACATTGGCTAATCTCGAGATCAAAATCATGTCACAACCCATGCTCATGCTGCGGTATCTTTGGCCAACAAGAAAGCTATTGTTGGAAGAAGCAAGCTGATGAGTTAGAAAAAGCAGTCAGCTTAGGGCGCGAGGCACCCTTTGCTGATGATACAACGCCTCAATCTCAACCTTCTCTCACTCCACGCGCTAAGTATTACGTTCTGGAGTAACCTGATGAATTGGACGTCCCAGATTCCATGATTACAAATAAAGACTTGTCTTCTTCTTATACTGCCTTTTTTGTACCACTCCCTCTAGGAAACTCTATCTAGGCAATCCCCCACTTTGGCATCAAAGTCACCCGAGTAGAGAACATTGTCCACAAGTTGAAGATTTTTGCCATCATCAACACTGGCTCCCCTGTTATCGTCATTTACTCACAGTTTGTTAAACGGATAAAAGTTTCACCACATCAGAATCACTCCCTCAACTATGGAAGGGTAGGGCTCATCGTACCTGCTATCTGGGAGCCTACTCCTCCTTGCCTCTTCGATTTGGCTCTCTGTTTGTTACAGGTCCCGCCATTGTGTTGGAAAATGACGGTTATGACTTGCTCATTGGCACCCAGTTCCTAGTTAAAGCTGGTACTTTAATAAGTCACAAGGATTTGCAATTTTATATTTTAGGGTACTGCATTCCTCTGGTTGTGAAGGGTCTTTTCTAAGGAGAAAGGGAAGAGGAAGCCCCAAAGCTGCTTGCTTGAATACCTGGACTGCATTGAATGGTTAGAGTATCAGGTTATTGGACCTAAGACCAAGTTGCAGCCTTCCCATGTAGATGCTATGGAAGTTGTGCCTGTACATGCACTTGGCCTTGTAGTCATACCACCCAAATTGCAGATACCAATGGATACTGGTCTTCGAGTTACAATATCACCAGACCACTTGTTGAAAATTCAAGGAGAGAGTAAATCAGCTATTTGCGAACCACTTACCTGTCCTGGAGTGCTGGATCCTGCTCACTGGGGTCCCTTGATTGTCATAATGGCCAACTTTAATGACTGACAATGCGGATAACTCATAACTTACCCATTGCATACAGACTGATATTCCCTGTCATCCAGATTGAGTCTGTCAGAGGATGTAGACACCTGCGAGATTTATGAATGGATGAAAATGTTATGATAGCCCAACCTGAGGTGGAATTTGATGACATGCTTACTTACAAACAGCAACAACAGGCCGAAGCCCTACTCAAAGAATATGCCGATATATTCTCCTCTGGGCCATAGTATTTTGGTATTATGAAGGGGGCTCAACATCAAGTGCTGACTGGAGATGCCCCTCCCCTTCACACCCACCCCTATCAGAAGTCTAAACTTGAGGAAGCCCAGGTTGCAAAAGGGTTGAAATGAATATTAAGCTCTAGGTTACTAAAACCATCTCAGAATTACTGGGCCTCACCGTTGCTGCTTAAATGTAAGTAGGATGGATGGCATCGTGATTAATGGACTACTGACATCTGAATGAAATCACTCAAAAGTATAGCTACCCACTACCTAAATTTACAACTCTTTAGCCTCTTAGCTGGGGCAAAATTTTTCTCTGCAATGGACCTTGCCAGAGGGTACTGGAAAATAGAACTTGCTCAAGATGACTGAGAGAAGTGTGCGATCATAGCAAGTGAGAGTTTATTCAAGCTTACTCGCATGCCTCAAGGGCTGTGAAACGCCCTGTCCACTTTCCTGTGGGCCATGGACTGCTTCTAGGAGACCTAAAGATGACATGTGTGCTGGTCTACCTGGATGCTGTAATTGTGTTTTTACGCACGTTAAACCAACATTTGGCCCACTTGAAGGAAGTATTCAGATTGCTACGCTCTGCTGCATTGAAGTTAAAGCCCACCAAATGTCGCATTTTCAGCCTAATATGGAATTCCTTGATCATAAGGTCTCCAAAAAGGTATTTCGCACTTGCTTGACAAGATGACTACTATTGAGAAGATGACCCAACCTAGCAGTTTGCGTGACATTCAGGTATTCCTTGGCATGGTTGGTTACTACTGACAATTTATACTGAACTTTGCCATGCTTGCTGAGTCACTAACCTAACTCCACCATAAAGAAGTTCCTTTCCCATTGGAAGGATGCACAGCAGCAGTCCTTAGAAGTCTTAAGAAAAGTTTTAACTACAGTCCCTATTCTGGTCCATCCTGAGTTCAAAGAACCCTTCATTTTATTCATTGATGCTAGTGATGTGGCCTTGAAGGCCATTCTGGCTCAACTGGATGCAAGCCAAGTTGATCATCCCAAAGATTACTTTAGTAAGTCATTGACCTGAGCGGAACACAATTATAGTGTAACAGAACGTGAGTGTCTGGCCGTGTTATTTGCCATCAAGCTCCTCCCTTTTCTGTATGGGAATTATTTCACTGTTGTGATGGACCATGCCTCACTATGGTGTTCATAACAGAGATTGACCCAGATGGACGATTGGCCCAATGTGCCCTTAAGCTCCAGAATTATGACTTTTCAATAGTACACTGCGCAGTGATGATACACCAAAATGCTGATGGTCTATCTTGACAGCCTATCCTGGATCTTTACACTTCAGAAGAGGACCGGATCTATGAGCTCATTAAAAAATCTGGGGGAGTAGAGCCATGAACCAGGGACAATGCAACAGCGCTTAAAGCAGATGGCTGCTCAGACTCGAGTTGAAGATGGGTTGTTATATAAGCAAGTGGGAACTTCTTGTCTACATTATGTTTGACCCTCTTCTTGGACAAAATCTGCTCTGGAAGCTCATGTTGCCGTGGGGCATGGCACAGTGAAGAGATTCTATCAATGGCTAAAGGACCATTGCTACTGGGAAGGAATGATTGGAACAGTCCAAAATGTTGTTGATGCTTGTCTCACTTGCGCAATCAAAAGCTGCCCAATTCTCTATACCAGCATTGCGTCATGGGCCCATGGCCCCATTTGCCACAAACATCATTGATGTTATTGAACACCTGCCAATGGCGATGTATAGTCACCATTTTATCATTCTTGCAGTTGATCACTTTACAAAATGGGTTGAGGCTATCTCAGTTGCCTCACCAATGAAAAAGTGACCGCATCCTTCTCAATGAAGCATGACTTCAGTCACCACGCCATCCCTAAGGTACTGCTATCTGACATTGGTACCAATTTTATTTACATTGTGTTGCTGATCTCAACTCTCTAATGTGCACCTATCATTCTTTCACAACCCCTTATCATCCAGATACCAATGGAGCTGTAGAGCGAGCAAACAGTTCCTTAGTTGCCATTCTTTGCAAAATGGCATCCTCAATACTTCAAGATGGAATAAATCCTTATCAGCGGCCTTAATAGCATATCATGATAGATATTATCAAATTACATATATTTCACCTTTCCAAGCCCTATATGGTTGAGAACCAATTTTGCCATCTAGTGTGCAGCCTATACTTGAAACTTCCACACCAGAAACCACAAATTACACACTTATCCATGCATACATTGGCTGACAAGTTATTTAGATTACAAGCGTTAGCTGCTAGATCCATGGGTACTATTTGAAAAAGGGAAGCAGATCAACGGAATGCCTGGCGGTTGGTCCTTCTTGAGTTCCTATTGGGGGACCTCATTCTATTTTACCATCACTGGCCTGAGACGAATACATAAACTAAATACTCTGTGAACAGGTTCTTAACAGGTCATATACAATTGGGGTCCCAAACATTCAATTTCCTCTGTGAAATCAGGTGCTGTTGTAAATTGGGTACATGCTAGATTCCTCCAAAATTATGTCCCTCCTTGGCAAGATCTTGAGGGGGCATTCTCAGGAATCATGAGAATTGAACATACCTGAGCGGTATTTTAACCTAACTGCTCTGGAGGAAGCGGAGAATCCTACCACTAGACCATGAAGGATAATAAAATCCTAAATAAGCGAAAGGAAACCCTACTTCCAGAAGGACCCACCAATCTTACTGACAGAGGCACTAAGTCAGCTAATGAAGATCTTGCCATTTGGAGGTCCCCAGAATCAGTCGCCTAGCTAAAGAGAGTCATATTTGAATAAAACCTACGCCATCTGCCACATCAGTAAAGATATCACCTTACCCTACTCGTTCCTGATTATCACACAAAATTCCTCTCAGGTGAACCAGAATATCTCAGCAGCCTATAAGTATCTCTGAATTTTGATTAATAAAATACCTTCAGATCACCTAGTTTCAATTGCTAGTGGTTATTCTGCCTGTGTTTTCAGAAGACATTGCCTGTTTGAAGTGAACAGAGTAGTATTAATGATGAATTTACGTTGAGAGATTGTCTTAGGGAACCTAGTCCCTAAGAGATTCCGCTGGACCCAGGTTTGACTAGTAATTAAACAGCCTTCGAAGGTCCTGACCTTCAGAAAGTTTGACGAAGACCTACAAATATACATATACTGAAATAAAGGGAGATTAGGCAAAGGGAGATCTTTATTGAGAGGAAAGCGCCAGGTATTTATATTTACAAAGGGCTACTGCACCCACTACCAACTTATCAGCTCATTGCTGGATCTTCCAGACAACCACTCTCTCTTCTTCCTGCTGAGATTACTCTCATCCTGGAGTTGACCCTCTCGCCCTGTCCTTCCTGATGACTAAATAATAGTTTTGGCTCATCTTAAGCATTCAGTATTGGTGAGCCATATAATAATTATTTATAATTTATTATTGAATTGGATTTGACTTAAGAAAATATGTGCTGAAAAAATCATTGGCCGCTTGGTAACTTCAAAATAACTTGGCTTAAATCTATTGACACGTTTTAACTCTCCTTGTCAAGTATTCATGGAATCGCCTTTTTTAGGTGATAGTCAATTTATATATGAGGCGCCATAAACAACCTCAACCTCCTTGAACTCAGAATCGTTGGTTCCACTGACATTTACCTAAATAAAAATAAATGGATCACTTTGGCTACTAATCGTTGGTGATCCATATACCAATTTAAGTCATCAATTAGCCCCATCTGAACCTAACTTCTCAACTTGGAGGTATACCAATTAGCCTTAACTCAATTGTGGAGCAACTATCCAGCAAACTCATAAAACACCACGAAATTCATTCATTAAGCCATTCCTCCAGGATTGGCCTATTTCATCCTAAATAATGATCAATCATCTGGGGAAATTCATCTTGTTAATTTTCCAGCAAGCCCTTTTTAAACTTCAGCTGCTTTCAATAGAACTACTATTCTGAAAGAGACTAATCCTCATGATCATCTGATTTTGGTTGGCTAGAGTTAGATAATTTTAAATTTCCAGAGCAGAGCGGCCTTTGCGTCATCTAATGTGCAACAGATCATTGGATGGAGTACCATTATATTTTTCACTAATTGAATGAGGCAGTTAGTTGAGCGTTTAAGCTATTGGTACTCAGTTTCTTCCTCCATTGCACTCCCATATCAGTACAATAAGTAAAAAATACGACCTTCCACCTTGAAAAATTTTGTCCTTGAAGAGAGCTTAAATGATTTTCATAAATGAGTGGTGGGTTGACAATATGAATGGATACTGGAGGTATACCTTCAGCTAGGGAGGAAGCAGTATCTCAGGAATAATCTTGTTGATGATGGGCAATCACTTGGCTATGCAAATTATTCACGATTAAATAACCAAGTTAAAGTATGTGTGGGCGGCACAATAGACTGTTTTAGTGGCAAAGAGCAGGGCCAAATGGTTTACTCAATTTTATAAACTATCAGCTGTGTCCCAAAGCTTGATCTGGTGCTGTTTGGAGGCAAGAATTTTCTGCTTTAACCCCCTTACTGAGGACGGTAGTAAAGCTAAGGTTTTTTGCTGACCATGCTGGGTGCTTAAGGAGATTTCAGCGTATAGAGAATTTTACCCTAAGTGAGTTTCAATCCTTGAAATACACGTCCATTTTGTACATGATTACGTTGTACTTGCTATATTAATAAATTTAATTTTTCATCCAGGATCTATAAACCATTACTTGGCCCAGGAGGCCCTTATTGACCTAGAATTATAGGATGACCAGGTGCTCCAAGAGCTCCAGATGGTATGGATGTCCAAGGTGATCAAGGGCTTCCAGGAGGCCCAGTTTCACCTGGCATCCTTGGAGGTTTGAAGAAATGGGAATTGTCCTAGATATCTCAAATATCATAAAAGGCCCCTTAATGTAATGGAGGCGATCTTCATCAAAGTTCTCTAGGAGTCAATTTGGGTTTGTAATTCCATGGTACTAACCCCAATCTGGTTGTAAAGGACATTTTATAGTTCAATAAAATGGTTGGATAGTTTGGAATGATCAAATTTCATCACTCCTTCATCAAGATGGGTTAGCAATGCTTCTTTGATGCTGATTATTTGCCAATTTTCAAGACTTGTGATCCAGTTCTCATTTCCAAAGAGGGAAGCAGAATGGTAAAACTTGAGGAGCTGAGAGCGCAGGGTTTTTAATAGCTTAAGTAGCCTTAATAATTCTATAATGAATCTAATTACTTACAACTGATGATACAAATTTGGGATGGACAGCTTTGATCAGGTAACGCTTGTGATGACTTACCCTGACCTGCTCACCATCAAGCGTGGAACAAGCAGTTTATCCTATCATATGGATTGGTACTGTAAGTTCACATCTTCTGTTTTCTCATCCTTATGTAACAAAGGCCCCAGTGAGAAGGAGTTGAAGGCTTCTGTGAAGTCTGAGATTTGTAGTTAGCACTGCTATTCAGAAAAGGTGGTGATGACTTATTCCATAAATGTGGGTAATAAAAAGTTACAAGTTGACACAATTTCTTTTACATGTGCATGAACCGCCCCCTCACTGAGGCGGGCAGAATCACATTTGGACGAGGTAACTGATACTGAGTTGTTATCTCTCATTGCATTTGACAAGTTTTTTGGGGACTCAGGATGACAGAAAGGTGTTACCAAATTTTTGAGGCACCTGGAAAACATCCAGAGTTCCAGAAAAGATTTTATTTATTTGGGGAAGGTCGAACAGGGGACAAGCACTTCTGACATAGTGAGAAAACTAATGAAATTTGACAATTAAAGACACCCCAGAGGGTTCAAAGCCCCTCTTGTTGTCTCCATGATCACCAATAATAGGACGGTAGGGAGGTGGTTATGCTGGCTTATTCTTGTATGCAGCATCTGTAAAGAAAAGATCAACTTTCAGGAACCATATGAGGAACCATGTGTTGATTGTCCTTCTGTTATGGGGGGTCATATTTCCAAACAGTAATGCTTGGAAATGTTCCAATATATGGCTGTGAAAGCGATGAATGGCTTCTTGGATTGTTGGCGCTGCTCCTGTGAACGATTCCAGTACCATTATATGTATCGTCCATAGTGCTATTGCTACTATTAGCGCCCTGAGAGATGGATGGATAGGAGAGTTCATGTTTATAACGAACATGTTCCTTGCTAAGCTGAATGGATGTCCGTTTTCTTGGCGTAAAAGGCGCATGGCCTCTTTCCATACAGCCACTGATGTTGGGCATTGTTCTAAGCGGTGTACTAGGCTTTTATACTGACCACATATTGTACATGAGGAATGGGCAGCATTTGACCGTTCTGCTGTGCGGTATACTCTCCTCATACACCTCCATACATGTGCTCTTATCCTGGGTTGGAGTAGAGGGTGATGTGTGTATCTCCATACTCTCTTTGGGTCTCCAGGTTGTAGGGTATGTCCATATGGTCCAGGCAATCTATTCTGGCTATGGTATTTGGGCTTTTGCTTATTATATTGTCTGTAACTACTTGATCTTTGATCTCTTGTCTGTGAGTTATCCTTGGGCGTCCTCGGTGACTGGTTTAATCATTTATATGAATCCGCCATTTCTCTCTTCTCATGGCTAGGAGTATTCATTTGTAGTGTGCAGGAGTGCCATGTGGTCCTACAGCTGTGGGATGGGATGCCAGATACTCGATTAATGTGTTTGGGTGATTTGGGTTTCTTAATTGTAGTGCATGTGTGAAGTTATATCTTGCTGTTATGGTCCAGTGTGTATCTGGAAGATCTGGACTAGTTACCTGAGCTATCCAGGATCCCATTATATGGGTTGCTTGCTCTACATAATTAGTAAGCCCCATATCTCCATTTCTTCTAGAGCCAAATAGGGTTTCAAGGCGTACAGGGGGGTTGTGGTTGGACCATAGCCATCCTTGTAATAGGACGTGGACTGTGTTGAAAGAAAGATGGTGAGAAAGTGATAGCATGGGCCGTGAACCATATGATTGATAAAATTGAGTTGGCTACCGTGGCCCTTCCTGATAGACCTGTTTGGTGTCCATGTAAGGAGGCAATGCGTTTTGTTATTTTTTCTAATAATTGATTTTACATCATGAAGTTAGCATATCCTCCTGCTTACAACCATAATCCCAAGTGACGAACAGGGCCAGCTGTTGGCTTGGTGATGAATGAAAGTTTTAGTGAGTTTGATGCTAATTTTCGCCTCCTATGTCTGGTCAGGAGTCTTGATGTTGTACTAGCTTGTTAGCCTTATGTAGATGGCATCCACTGGGTCTGATATTTACCCAGGAGTATAATTTCCGTTTTCTTAGTGTTAAGTGATGCGTTACTTATGGCTGAATAGTCTTGAATTATCTTCTCAATTCTGCAAGCGTCTTGATTGTTGGATATGATTACCACGCAATCATCAGCGAAGTCCATCATTTTGACTGGTAGTTGGCTTTTGACGTTGATTCCTTTGAGAAGTGTGTTTGTATTTCGGATTAGAGGGTCCAAGCTAAAGTTGTAGAGTAGAGGGCTTAAGGGGTTTCCTTGTTTTAGTCCTCTCTGTGGGATAACTGGGCTGGTTAAGAAGCCTGCTCCCCGCACAGCCATGGTTGCAGACTCTGTAAACAACATTACCCAATTTTGTGAATCTATTTGGAAGCTTAATTTTTGAAGGCAGGCTTTAAGATAGGTCCAGTTCACCCTGTCATATGCCTTTTGTTGGTCTAAAAATACAAGTGCTCCAGAGGTTTTGACTGGCAGACATTTGCAACTGTGTGGATGTTATCCCATATGGATCTTCTTGGGACAAATCCATATTGTGATGGGATATCGCATCTGTTGCAACTTCTCCTAGTCGTTTAGCCATAATTTTTGTGAAAATTTTTGTATCCGTATTGGTTAGGGAAATTGGGCGCCAGTTGGATAGGTCTAATCTGTCTTCTTTCTTGAATAATGTGACCATGTATGCTTCTTTGCCTACAGGTAGGAGGCATGTTTCCATAATACACTTGTTAATTGAAGCTAGAAGAATGTTAGGGATGTTAGTAAAATATTTTTTAGAAAATTCATAAGGAATCCCATCAGGTCCAGGGCATTTCCCTCTTGGTGCACCGCGTACAACTTCCCATAATTCCTCGCGTGATATTAGGTTAATTAAATTGTTATTTTGAACCGCGGTGTCAATATGTGCGCTTCTAAGGAATTTTTCAATTCTTTCTGTTTTAACTGGCTTGGATTTATAAAAATTTGTGTAAAACCTGTGTACTTTGGTCACAACTTCTTTGGGTGTTTCTGCTATGGATTTGTCCAGTTAACGGACCTGTGTACAAGCTATCATATTTTTCCTGGAGTGGAATTGTCAGAAGAAGTAGCTCAAACAAGTTTCTATGTCTCTTATGTTTTTGCCTTTATATTGGACTCCAACTTGGTGTTGGTGTTCGCGGATCAGGGTGTTTAGCTGAGCAGAAACCTCTGCCCATTTATGACCCCATCCATGTATGTATCCTGCTTATGGTAAATTGTTTTCTAGATGGTCAATTTCAGCCAATGTGTGTTTAATAATGGCTGAAACTGCCCTGTGTCTTCTAGATGATGTATGTTTAATTTGCTGGGTTGTTGATTTTTGAAGTTTTCCCAGGTAGTTATTGGTTCTGAGAAAAAGGATATTTGATAATCCTGGGTTGAGGATATTTCCTCCATCCAGAATTAAATTCTTGGTCAGCTAAACTTTCTGGGCATATTCTGCACCATCTGGGTGCTTGGGTACTTGGTTCCGCCAGTTTTTAGGACACTGAAACAAGCTAATGGTCAGAAAATTTGATTTTTTCAGTTTTAAATTTTTGAATTTGGTGACTTAAAATTATTGGTGTGAGTATTAGTTCTATCCTTTACATAGAAATAAGTGTACCATTGTGTACATGTGGGCGTGTCATGTTTTATAGAAGGGATTGCCTTTTTGGCAGTGGATCATATAGTCCCAGGGTGGCCTTTAGTACTTGAAGTTTCACTTGCCCTTGTGGTATCTACGTTGTGTATGGCCATCAGTCTGTTTCTGGGGTAATCCATCAGTTCATGTCTCCCATGATTAAAGAGTTTGCTGGTAGATTTAGTTGTGTTAGGGCTGTGAGAAATTTTCTTCAGTCCTGTGCACCATTTGGGGTGTACACACTGGCGATTGTGTGCACTTTGGTGTGCCATGAGAATATTACAGTTAGTACGCAGCTGTCCAGAAATAAATTTTTATTAATAAATTTAAAGTTTTTGTTCACGCATACTATCACTCCACAGTGGAATAGCCAAAACAATATCGTTGGGAGGAGCATTTTTTCCCATGCCTCCTCCTCTCCCTGTGGACAGTGAGTTTCCTGCACCGCCAGGATATCCACAGATGGGTTTCATAGGAGACTCAACTTCTTGGCCCAGGACAACAAAGCCTTGAGATCCACAATGTTCAGCGTCCCTATCTCTACTGAGACGCCCAATGCGCCTCAGGAGCAGTTAGCAGGGCCCCAGCCCTACTCCTTCGCTCACATTACTCTCCGCTGCACCTATGCTGTGGAGAGCATGATCATGAGTTGGAGTTGGGGTGTATTCTGCCCCTTTCATTGCCACTGTTTTTTCTCCTCTCTTGCCTTTGCTGGTTTTCAATTTATCATTGCGGTGCACTTGTATGCTTTTATTAGCCACATTATTCTCTTGCACATTCCATTGTTGATTTTCATTCCCAATTGGGTTATGATCTGCAATTTTAGTGGGTGTGCTGAACCCCTGTTTTGCTGCATTTAATTCCAAATCAGGTTTCGCTAAATTTAAACTGTTTGGATTGGTTGTTTGGTTTTCCACATAATTTTATTGGTTCATTGATTCAAAAACATCCATGTCTTCCTGGATCTGTTCTGGTTATATGGATGATTCTGATAAGGCCTTTGCCTTGGCTGCAGCTAGCTTGCGAGCTTGTTTGGCCATTTTTTGTTCTTTCAGGGAAGTATGGTCAATTATTTTATATTGCCTGTGTTCTCTTCAATTGAAGGCTTGTGTAGTATCCGTGATCTTGGCGTACTCTGAGTCATCTTCGCCCATTTCCTTCTCACAGAATTCCATTTTTCTCAGGCCTTCTTTGATGGGGCAAGCATGAATCTTGTGCCCAAAGGCCTGGCAGTGGTTGCAAATGGGGGGTGCACTTTCCACTGTTGCATGGAACAGCTGGGATTTTTTCCCATCAATAGTGAAGGATGTGATGTGGGGGATTTTTGTGATATTCTCTACTACATCCTGGGTCTGGCTGAAATGGTTACAAACGCCTTCTAGTGCTAAGGGTTGGCATCAGCTGGCATTGTTGCATTTCGAATTGTTTAATTTCTCCATAGGCTTCCAAGCCTTCTCAGAGATGTCTTTCAACTACTGTGCATACCAGTGTAGTGGGAAGATAGTCAAAAATGATGAAAATGTATTTGGATTCTGTCCATTAGTGCGTTTGGTTGGGACCAGTTGCTGTCCATTGGGAAGGTTGAGTACCACTCTGACATTTGCTGCTTCATTCGCTTCTTCTGCAGTTTCAAACCTAAGATCTACCCAACCTCTGCGGATAGTATGGGTTGTTAGGTACACCGCATGTGGGAAAAATTTTTATTGGGCTTTGCCTAACTTTACCCACATTGTCAGTGTTTCTACGCCCAGGAAAACTCATATCCCATGTTCCACTGATGACAGTAGTTGCGATTGGGATACCTCCATACAGCTGCAATATTTTACTAGAAAATTGATGAAACCCCATAGGAGGCGCAACCTCAGGTTTTTTGTTTTTGCTTAGATTTTCATTTGTACCTGTGCGCTTGGTACCTTTGGGCGGTGCAGGTCTGAGTCCGCTGCCCTTTACCACGTTCGCCCAGCTCTTTACCTTATTGTTCATACTTATCTCGCCTGGTGTTGATTATCAAATTATGCTGTTTGAATTGAATCAAAATTATTAAAAGTGATAGTAATTGAATAGAAAAGTAGGAGGTCCAGAAAAGATTAGTGCAACCAAAAACATCAGCACAATGGTTATTATATCCTTCCTAGACTTACTAACAATAGATGAAAAGCTAATTAATTGGTAAAACCCTTGAAGATCTACTATAAAGATAGTAAAACTTAAAGTACTGCAAAAATATATTCTAGTATATTTTTGGAACTAATATTTAGGGGTAATTAGGTGTTAGTTTTTAGAAAGATTATCAGACAATTTCAGCCAATATCTATCATGTTCTGCTATTTGTGGTTTCTGCGGCATCTTGTTAATTGGTTGTAGTTTTACCCTTTGATTGTCTGGATTGGGTATATACTCTGAATTAGGGATTGTTTGATTCCTTAGATTGGGGATGATCCCCCAACGGGGGTATTGATCATTCCTTTGGATTGGGTTCAAATGTTATCACCAGAGGTAATTGAACTTGTAGCACAAGGACAATTTCCAACAAGACTATTAGCCAACCTGTGGGGCTGGTCTGAAAACCTAGTAATGATCTTTTTTTATTTGCAACTTAATGAGACATACCTGGTGGGAGGTGGTAGACACCAGATATCCACTGAATTATTTCAAGGGGAAAGATTGTAGCTCCTTCTATATGGGTTTATCTCAACCTCTGAATCTTGTGCTGCAGATAACACAGGTACCAAAATATTAGAACCATTTGTTTCCCAGAGATGTCAGATTTAACAGAAGGGATTTCCCGCAGAACACATTACTCAACCCTAGGCGAGGGTAAATCAGGGGCTGGAAAAAAACAATACTAGACGCTTATGACCCACCCAAGATGAACAGTCTGTGTGGAAAAGGAAAAGTTGGCCACTTTTACACTTGAGATGGAGTATAAGCTAAAGTGATTTGGGCTAGGAGATGATCCTCAACCACGGCATAAAAATGTTGATTTATGGAGGGTATGTAAGGTGAGTGTCTATAACTCTCCAGTTCCCAGCGTGGTAGTGCATGGTGCACAGGGCCAACGCCATGGAATTAGTCGTTAATAAAAAAAGTTACTAGAGCCCAGAAGAGGGTGCTTGAGCCAAAAACTTTGGTTGAGGAGGGTTATCATTATAGGGCTTAACCAATTAGGAACAACGTGGTGCATGGAGTGGTAAGGTATAGGCGTTCTAGGTTGGAGGGAACCTGGGCGTCCCAATGGTTCACGGGTGAATAGATTTATCATAGTTAAAGCTAAAAGTTTAATGAAGTGTGAGACCTTCTCAAAGAGGTCCATGCACAGGATCGTCTAAGATAACATAAATATAAAAATGGTGTACTAGTGAAGGGGCTTATTAGAAGGGAAGTCGACTAATGGGAGAGATTGGTCTTGACATCAGGAATTTAAGGGAATTTGGGAAAGCAATTAATTGAAGGAAGCGGTTCTAAGATGAGGCACACCAATAGACGCACACTTCCATCAGGCAACAAATTGTACTTGGTAATTGACCAAACTTAAGTAATTAATTGTAGAAGAGGCTGAACTGAGCTGGAAATTTGAAAACTGAATTTGTTTTGAGACCCCATTCACCTAAAAACTGAAGCGAACTCTTTTCATTCATTGCAAAACTTAGTCATTTTAATGCTCCTGCTGTTATACAGGGCTGAACTTTTCTTGCATCCTTAGGACCAACCTGGGCATACTGCGCCTTAACCCAGCGTTGATCTATTGTATGCTTGAGGTCAGGGAGGCCTGCTAACTTCACCTTCTTGGCCTCCTGACATGCTGCTTTATCTTTAACGTGGTCCCACTTATGATGTCATCTTCCAACCATGACATTAACCTCTCCTCTTTTGGAGCTCCACAACTTCTCCAGGGGCTTACACCAGGAAAAAGTTTTTGTGGGCTGAGGCCGACTCCATCGTGGCAACGGTTTGCTTTGACTGAGATCTGGAGATCTGTGGAAAACGCTTGTGGAAAACGTCAATCAGGTCTTGAGCATGTGAGCAGTCACGTGCTGGTACCCAACTGTTCTCCGATGTATTGAATATCTTCCATCATACCAGGTTCTCAAGTCTTCTGTTTACTCTGCGGGAGGCACTATTTCTATACTTCCCACTTTGGCACCCCATTAATGAAATAAGCCTCAGGAGTCTTTGGTGGGGAACCCTCAAACAATGTCAAATTGCTCTCATGAATGACAGAAAAGATCTAAAACAAAGGGAGAAAATCCAATAGGTATGAGGCGTGGCTCACCTTTCTAACAAAGTGGTAAGGGCCAATCCTCTTTGGTCCCAGATTCTTGCATGGCTGCTTGATAGGGATGTTGCAAGCATCAAGCATCACGAGATCCCCTTCCTTATACGCTGGACCCACTCAGTGCATTACATCAGCGTTCTCCTTATAAACTTTCATTGCCGCCTCCAAACTTGTGGAAACCCCCTGGTGGACCTTCTTGATAGTCTTGGCAAAGTCGCCACCGCTTCAACCTAAGAACCACAGCTGGGCTCCATGTTAAAGGCGGGGTTAAAGCCATGGTTGGTGAAAAAAGGGGAACAACCTATCGAAGAATGAAAAGTTTTATTGTAGTTAAACTAGGCCATAGGAAGGTGAGAAACCCGATCTGAATGATCTGCAGCAGTGTAATACCGCAGAAACTATTCTAAGCACTGGTCCACTCGTTCAGTCTGCCAATCTGATTGGGGGTGATAGGCAGTTGAACGGCAGAGGCAAATCTGAAGAGTCTTGCACAAACGTTCCTAAAATACAGAGGTAAACTGGGGGCCCCAATCACAAATAGCTTCTTGGGGGACCCCATGAAGCGCAAACACATGAGTGACAAAATGCCTAGCCATCTAGACGCGGTTATTGTTGCTCTGCAAGGATTATGTGGGCGAACTTCATAAATTGGTCGTCCACCATCATGATGACATCATAACCATCAGAAACAGGTAATTTAGAATGAAATCCACCGATAGGGAAGTCCAGGACCCTTCAGCCTTTTAAACTGGTACAAACAACCCCGCTAAAGGATAACGATTTGGTTTCATTTAATTAAAGATCAGGCACATTTTACAATACCATCCCACCTGAGCAGGTAAGCCTTTCCAATAGTAAGTGCGTCAAATAACACCAAGGTCTTTGATTTCTTAGGATGAACAACGTTGGTTTCATCATGATGGCCCTTGATGATTTCCAGGAGAAGTGTCCAGAAGGAACCCAAAGGCGCCCCTGAAACCAAACATCTCATCCTTTACATATTAACCCCTGGTTAGATCCTCCTGATTCGGCGCGCTCTTAGCAAGTACCATATATATTCTGCTAATAACGGCTGAAAAAGACTATATTTCTGAACATACTGTATTCCTCCGCATTTTCCAGAGGTGCAAGCGCTGGCTTGTTGGCCGTGGAAGTTAAAAGTTGTGATGTAATCTTAGCTAGTATAATTATCTTCTGGTGTTATAAACCTCTACCTCTTTTGGATCAGGAGCTAATTCAAGTTTGCGGCTCAAAGCATCCCCCAAACCATTTTCTGCCCTTGATGAACTCATAGAATTACAAATTGGTCAAGAATCTCAAGCTAATGGGTCTGCCGTGGAGTTAATGCATGATGAGCGCTGTAGTACAGTAAGGCACAGTGATCTGTACATGCATGGAAAGGTTGGGGGAGCCATGCAAGTGATGACGCCAATAAGTCAGCACATTCACCACTGCTGTAACTCTTTGTTGTAAACAGCGTAGTTTAACTCAGGAAAAGCCATTTTCCTAAAAAAAAATCCTACTGGATGCTCTATCCCATCATCGCCTAATTGTAATAAGGCAGCTGCTATGGAGAAGGTGGGGGCATAAGTAGACACAATGAACTCCTTTGAAAGATCAACATGGCGAAGGATGGACGTGGACAATAGATTAACTTATCTGCTTGGAAAGCATCCTCCAAAACGGGGGACCACTGAAGCACTTTTGCCCCACCGGCCTTATACAAGGGCGCTGCCATTAAAAAGAGATTAGGCATAAACTTCTTGAGGAACGTATACGTCCCTAAAAAACTCCACAATTCCTTGAATGAAGTGGGGGTGGGCCACTCACTAATTGCCTTCGTCTTGTCTGAAGTTTATCATATGCCCTTGGTCAAACACGACGTACCCAGAAAAGTGACCTAGGACTTGAAAAACTTATACTTGCTGATCTTCAGCGTAAGGCGGGCTGCCTTTAACCTCTCCACCACTTGCCAAAGGTGTACAGCATGGGACGCATGATCAGGTGGAAAGTCCAGAATATCTCCCTGTAGACAACTGCACATGCCCCAACAGGTCCCCAAAGCCACATTGATCTGGCGTTGAAAGATAGCAGGGGCATTCTTAAGCCCAAAGGGCATGACAAAAAACTGGAAAGTCTCTTTTATGGCACAAAATGCGGTTAACCAATCCTGTCCTTTTCTAATCTGGATCTGATTGAACGCATTGAGGCAATCCAGTTTGGAAAAGACTTTAGCCAGCTCCACTTAGAGGGAAATCTGTGCATCCAAGGGGATGGGATGGAGATCTGGTACTGTAGCATTGTTTAGGTTCCCATAATCTACGCGAGGGTGTAAAGTTCCATCGGCTTTCTCCACAAGAGTAGTGGGGAGCATATTGAGGAGGTACGCTGAAAAATAGCGCCTTTGGCTAACTGCTCCTTAACCTACACATCTAATGCTTCTTCCTCCCGTACAGTCAAAGGGTAGATTGGGGAAGATATATGCACCAGATCAACAGTGAGCTTGGACTAACAATAAGACTCTTAATAAGCAAGGTAATTCATTGGCTGAAGCTTCATTAAATGAATGTTCTAGCCCCTTCAAACAAGAAGGTAAAGGTACCTCCAGAGAGGGCTTCAACAATGGAGCGAGTTTGAGGGTGTGTATATTGGGCCAATGGGGTAAATCGCCCTGGAAGTTAGCCTCAGACAAAGGAACAATTTATGTACGACCATTCTTTAATGTCAGGGATAGGGTATTGTCTCTCAAGTTATCTTACGTTAAACTTTCTCCATTATTCCACCCTTAAGATAATGGGGTATAAAAGGTTTTTGATTTCTTGGAAACGGTCCAACAATTGATACTTACCCACTTGATAATCCAATAACCCTAGTACCTTCAGGTGGGAATACCTTGAGAAGCCCCTCCCTAAACATACCACCTGGCAAGTAACTCAGCTCAAAGTAGTTGGTCAGGTCTTAATCGATGAAAATCTCAGAGGCTACAGTATCCACCAAATTAGTAGTTCCAATTTTACTTGAAGGTGATGAAAGGGTAACAGTTAAAAAAAATATCCTGAATGATCTTTATTCATAGCAAACAGCGCCAATACTTCACCAACATAAGCTTCTTCAGGTTCTATCCTGACCCCAGGGTACATTTCAGCTTAAAATAAATGAGAGGGATATTTACCTACTCTTACTACTGAAGCCACATGTCTCACCATATCTTCAGCAACTGCAAAAACGTTTTAATATTGTATTCGCAACTCCTTCTCCTCTCCTTGGGTTCTGCAGATTATTA
This sequence comes from Massospora cicadina, assembly GCA_022478985.1. NCBI lineage: Eukaryota > Fungi > Entomophthoromycota > Entomophthoromycetes > Entomophthorales > Entomophthoraceae > Massospora > Massospora cicadina. The sequence goes on from JAKSZP010011902.1 coordinate 65,395, forward strand.
GGTTGGTTAAGAGTGGGTTCTCTGGGGTAATTTAATACATTGAAATGGGATCCATATCTGAGCCATAAGGTAATAAATATGGTTCAGTTGTATATATCAACGCCATTCTAAAACCATTTTTAGCCATGAACGACCCTAGTCCCATTTTGGCAAAGGGTTGTCCGACTTTATCCAAGCCATCACCCCCAAGCCCATTTTTTAGATACTGCCTGCACCGTTAGAACGCGGCGCCAAGGAAAACCCAGTTTATTGGAATCAATTTTATTATTTTCTAATGGAAAGTCAGGGAATCATGACCCTTGGACCATGAAGCATTCATATCTGCCAGATACAAGCAAGAAGGGTGGGTACTTTCCAGTCGGAGGTAGCAAAAATAAAACTGAGATGCTCCAACCTTTTGGAAAAATAGTAAACAGTGGTGAGCCCCACCGCATCCATGGCCAACAGCTGGTGCACACCGTTTGCACTAAGTGAAAGCTCCACACAAAAAAGTTCATGCATGTATGATCAAAGGGTTGGTCAACTAGTGATAGGAGAGTATCTATAACTCTCCTGTTACCAGAGTGGTAGTGCATGGTGCACAGGTCCAACACCAGGGAACTAGTCATTAATAGATAAGTTACTAAAACCCAGCAAATTGTTTGAGATATAATAATTTAAATTAAGGAGGGTTGTCATTATAGGGCTTAACCAATTAGGAACAACGTGGTGCATGGAGTGGTAAGGTATAGGCGTCCTAGGTTGGAGGGAACCTGGGCGTCCTAAAGGTTCACGGGTGAATAGATTTATCATAGTTAAAACTAAAAGGTCAATGAAGTGTGAGACCTTCTCAAAGAGGTCCATGCACAGGATCGTCTAAGATAACATAAAGATAAAAATGGTGTACCAGTGAAGGGGTTTATTAGAAGGAAAATTGATCAACGGGAGAGATTGGTCTTGACATGAGGAATTTTTGGGAATTTGGGAAAACGATAAACTAAAGGAAGTGGGTCTAAGCTGAGGCGCACCAATAGGTGCACACTTCCATTAGGCAATAAAATGTACTTGGTAATTGATCAAACTCATGCAATTGATTGTAGGAGAGGCTGACCTGAGCTTGATTTTTTGAAAAATAAACAGGTTTTAAGACCCCATTCACCTAAAAACTAAAGCAAACTGATTTTGTTATTGCAAAGCTATTTTATTTTAATGCACCTGTTGTTATACAGGGCTGAACTTCTCTTACATCCTTAGGACCAATCTGGGCATACTTCGCCTTAACCCAGCGTTGATCTATGGTATGCTTGAGATTGGGGAGGCCTGCCAACTTCACTTTTTGGCCTCATGACATGCTGCTTTGTCTTTTTCGAGATTAAAATATGACTGGGCGATAAGCTAGTGTTCCATTAGATTGTAATTTAGATATGAAGTGAGCTCTGAGGGCGAGTAATTGGATTAGAGCAATGCGAGGTGAATTGATAAAATTAATTAGGGTTTGGTAATTAAGGAAATTTCGTTGAAGCCTCGATGATAAACAAATGCTTTATTGATAGTGAAGAGAGATTGACTATTACCATCTAGTACCAAAAAAAGAGAGATTGACTATGCAAAATGTGCCGAATCCATTGAAGAATACCAAGGGTTAAGAGTTGAGTGGGAGAGAGAAGTTGGGGAGGTTTTTAGAAGAAGAAAAGAGAGGAAGAAAGAAGAAAGAAAGTAGAAGTAAGTAGATAGCATAAGAAGAGAGGGTCTGCTGGTTATCTCATATTAGATAAAAATAGCGTAGCTGGGGTGTTTGCCTCATATTTTATAAAAAGTTTATTAGGTTTATTTGAAGAACCAATGATCTTCATATCGTTTGGCCATAGCTCAGTGGGCTAAACCATGTGCAACTCGTTCAGCAGAAATAAGCCATATCTGCCAAAAGTTAATAGTCTTTAACCTTGGTCCCAATTATGATGTCATTTTCCGACCATGAGAGGGTAACCTTCCATAAACCATCACACCAACCAGGGGTTGAAGATTCTGCTCATAAGATAAAACCAACGCATCACCCCACTTATGAATATGGATGGAGAAGTCAAGAATTGGAGTCAAACTATTATGTCATGAAGCTTGCTGATAAATGAGATTGTACTGTCACTCAGGATGATTTAACATTTACAGCAACATTTAGAATTCCTTGGGTGCAGCCATCCATACTGCTTGATGCAGGGTGAGTAAGGAAGATATAAACACTAACCAGGAACACACATAATAAATATCAAACTGCTAACTACCTTGTGAACTTCTGAAATATATTAGATGAATTATAATTTTTTCAGTTTTTAAAATAAAAAAACTAAGGTAAAGTAAAAAAGGAAAAATGGAGCAACAGCAGTACCAGTTGGGTTCTTCTGCCTTAAAGGCTCATTATGTGTAGAATAAGGAAAAGGGATTATTAATGCCTGGGAATACCTTTGTGATAGTGCAACAGAAGGTCAACATAATAAATGGCTACCAATTTTGATTTGGATCTGAACTTACTGGCTGAATTATTATCAAATTTACCAAGATTTTTTGCAGTGCAATTCTACATAACAAGCCATAAACATTCGTGCAATGGCTGACAAGGCGCGCCCAAGGCCAAGACAGGTAAAAAAGGTCCCACAATAAAGCAAATGGGTTCAGCATTCCAAAATATGTTGGGGTGGGCTCGCCACATTGGTAGCAAGGAGGGAAGTTGGAGTGCCGAGTTCAAGTTTAAGGACAATTTGTATGGTTCAATTTTGTTCCTTATCGCCTAACTCATATTACTAAGGCTTGAACAAGAGGGGACGCCTTCAAGAAAAGGTAGAGAGCTGCAACCTTGCTGGTGGTGATGGCTTTTAGCCACTACCTCCTTTTGAAAACCCACCTTGATTTTATACACCAATTTTTTGGTGGTGAGAAGAAAGGGAAAAGGAACACCCTTCAATGGTAAGCTGTCACCCACCTCTTATCAACAACAAGGGCTAGATCTCCCTGGTTGGTGAGGGGGTATGCAGTCTTTTTTGTCCACTTCTTGGTTCTTAAGAGATGTCCTCCTTTTTAAAACGCAGGGAGTGCTCCCCAGGACTTACTTTAGCAATGCTTTTATAAGCATACCACATTTCTATCCTGTCACTTTTACTTGAACACTAAAAGTCATAGTACCTATAATAAAGGCTCTCATGACTATATATTTTTTAAACATGTTACTTTAATACATGGATTTTTCATATTAGTTATATTTATATGTTTATGAGTCCAAGATCTAACAACCTTATTTTGTGTCCTAATTAAAAATATAATATAAATAGTATAAAATTTTTTATAATTCTTATATCAATGCTAAATACCCAAAATTCTTACCAATATTCGATTTCTTTACAATCTATATATAGTTGTAATTCATTAATAAAGATTCTCATGCACATACTTCATTACTGTACGCAATGAGTATCAACATTTTCATCTATATTGTGCAAGTGTCCTTTTATGTCCAAGAAAAATCTCAAACCTCTAATAAGTCCCTTAACCAGAAGGGTCTCCTTTTCATGTGTTGGATTATCATTGTTGCTTCATTCTCTTTTTAGGGACTCTACCCTCCTGTCTAACTTTTATACCTCTTCTCTTTATATAAAAATATAGGTGAACTGTAGAGAAGTAATATAATCCATGGGCACCATTTGGGTCCAGCAGGATAATCGACCATTGACTATTCTTTCTAAGATAATGATTATCAAATTAAACCCTAATAAGATAAAATTGAGCCTATCAGAACAACTTTTATATCATATTTGTTACATTTGATTGCCTGTCATGATCTAGTTTTTCATACTATGCAATATATTTGAAATGTGGCTCAAAAAATAAGTACCTACCTTGCTAGAGCTCATAAGAAATCCTGTTAGTGCATAATGTTGAACCTTTTTTCCACCTGGACTGTTTATCAGATTGATGATTCAGTTGAAATGATAGTACAAATGTAATTTCTGCTAGTCCTAGGATTGTTTCTTCTCCCATGCATTTCAATTTTCTGACCCTTGGTATAAAAGCCTCCCTAAATTATAAGAGAATCTCATCTTGAAATACTATTGGGAATTCTGTAATGGGCATCGCCATCTAATGGTAGCTCTGAAAGGTTGTCAACAGGGATAAAGCTATAGTCCCCAAACAGGATACAGCTCTAAATCAAAATAATGGGTCTATTGGCTATGCAGGAGCCTTAGGAGGTACAGTACTATTAAAAAGATTCCTACCCTGAATATTAGCGGCTGTAATAGCCCTGTGAGTGGCAGCGCATAAGCTCTACACAGTATTAGCTCTGGGGTGTCCTTCCTGACATCCATGGAACCAAATTTTTATTTAATTGAGGAAGGTTGATCAGGGGACAAGCACTTCTGATATATTGGGGATAAACTAATGAACTGTGAAAAATTAAAAAGATACCCAGAGGGTTCAAGGCCCCTCTTGTTGTCTCCAGGACCACCAAGTTTTAGACGGTAGGGGGTTTATGCTGGCTTACTTTTAGATGCAGCATGAATGAAGGAAAGAATCAATCTTTAGGAACCATATGGGGAACGATGTATTAATTGTCCTTCTGCTACGTGGGTAATGTTTCCAAACAACCATGCTTGGAAATGTTCCAATTTATGGCAGTGGAAACGATTTATTGCTTCTTGGATTGTTGGCGCTGCTCCTGTGAACGATTCCAGTACCATTATATGTATCGTCCATAGTTCTATTGCTACTATTAACGCCTGGAGGGATGGGTGGATAGGCTACTCCATGTTTAGAGCGAACATGTTCCTAGCTAGATTGAATGGCTGTCTACTTCCTTGGTGGAATATGCGCATGACCTCTTTCCATAAAGCCACTGATGGTGAACATTGTTATAAACGGTGTACTAGGCTTCCATACTGACCACATATTGTACATGAGGAATGGGCAGCATTTGACCGTTCTGCTGTATGGTATACTCTCCTCATACATCTCCATACATGTGCTCTTATCCTGGGTTGAAGTAGTGGGTGATGTGTGTATCTTCAGACTCTTCTTTTGGTCTCCAGGTTGTATGGTATATTCATATAGTCCAGGTAATCAATCCTGGCTATGTTACTCAGATTTCTGCGTAATATGTTATCTGTGATTATTTGATTATTAATTTCCTGTCTGTGAGTTAGCCTTGGGTCTCCTCGGTGACTGGTTAACTACCTATGTGGATAATCCACTCTGCTCTTCTCATGGCTAGGAGTATTTGTCTGAAATGTGCAGGAGTGCCATGTGGTCCTGCAGCTGTAGGATGGGACGCCAGATACTTGATTAATGTGTTTGGGTGATCTGGGTTTCTTAATTGGAGTGCTCTTGTAAAGTTATACCTTGCTGTTCTGGCCCAATGTATATCTGGACTATCTGGGCTAGTCACCTGAGCTATCTAGGATCCTAGTATATGGGTTGCTTGCTCTACATAATTAGTAAGCCCCATATCTCCATTTCTTGTAGAGCAAATAGGGTTTTAAGGCGTAAAGGGGGGTTGTGGTTGGACCATAGCCATCCTTGTAATAAGGCGTGAATTGTACTAAAGAAGGTTGGTGAGAAAGCAATTGCATGGGCCATAAACCATATAATTGATAGAATCATGGAGTTGGCTACCATGACCCTTTCTGTTAGACCTGTTTGATGTCCATGTAAGGAGGTAATGCGTTTTGTTATTTTATCTAGAAGTTGATTTTCCATCATGGAGTTGGCGTAACCTCCTGCTTCCAACCATACCCCCAAGTGACAGAAAGTTCCAGCTGTCAGCTTTGTGGTGAAGGGAAGTTTCAGTAGGAAATTGCTGATCTTCACCTCCTATGCCTGGTCAGGAGTCTTGATGTTGTACTAGCTTGTTGGCCCAGGGTTGATGGCGTCCAATGGATCTGGTAATTACCAAGGAGTATTTTTTCCGTTTTCTCAGTTTTAAGTGATGCGTTGCTTATGGCTGAACATTTTTGTATTACCTTCTCAATTCTGCAAGCATCCTGGTTGTTGGATATTTCCACCACACAGTCATCAGCGAAGGCCATCATTTTGACTGGTGGTTGACCCTTGGCATTGATTCCATTAAATAGTATATTTGTTTTCGGATTAGAGGATCCAAACTAAAATTGTAAAGTAGAGGGCTTAAAGGGTCTCCTTGTTTGCGTCCTCTCTGTGGGATAACTGGGTTGGTTAAGAAGCCTGCTCCCCGCACAGCCATGGTTGCAGACTCTGTAAACAACATTACCCAATTTTGTGAATCTATTTGGAAGCTTGAATTTATGAAGGCAGGCTTTAAGATAGGTCCAGTTCACCCTGTCATATGCCTTTTGTTGGTCTAAAAATACAAGTGCTCCAGAGGTCTTGGACTGTCAGACATTTGCAAATGTGTGGATGTTATCCCATATGGATCTTCTCGGGACAAATCCATATTGTGATGGGGATATCGCATCTGTTGCAACTTCTCCTAGTTGTTTAGCCATAATTTTTGTGAAAATTTTTGTATCCGTATTGGTTAGGGAAATTGGGCGCCAGTTGGATAGGTCTAATCTGTCTTCTTTCTTGAATAATGTGACCATGTATGCTTCTTTGCCTACAGGTAGGAGGCATGTTTCCATAATACACTTGTTAATTAAAGCTAGAAGAATGTTAGGGATGTTAGTAAAATATTTTTTAGAAAATTCATAAGGAATCCCATCAGGTCCAGGGCATTTCCCTCTTGGTGCACCGCGTACAACTTCCCATAATTCCTCGCGTGATATTAGGTTAATTAAATTGTTATTTTGAACCGCGGTGTCAATATGTGCGCTTCTAAGGAATTTTTCAATTCTTTCTGTTTTAACTGGCTTGGATTTATAAAAATTTGTGTAAAACCTGTGTACTTTGGTCACAACTTCTTTGGGTGTTTCTGCTATGGATTTGTCCAGTTAACGGACTTGTGTACAAGCTATCATATTTTTCCTGGTGTGGAATTGTCAGAAAAAGTAGCTCATGCAAGTTTCTCCATCTTTTATGTTTTTTTGCTTTGTATTGAACCCCAACTCAGTGTTGGTGTTCGCGTATCAGGGTGTTTAGCTGAGCAGAAACCTCCGCCCATCTGCAACCCCATTCAGGGCTGTACCCTGTGCGTGGGACATTGTTTTCTAAGTGGTTGATTTCTGTCAAGGTGTTCTTGATAATGGCTGAAGCTATCATGTATCTTCTAGACGTTGTGTGTTTGATTTGTTGGGTTGTTAATTTTTAAAAATTTCCCAGGTGGTTAATGGATCCAATCAGAAAGGTGTTTGAAAATCCCAGATAGATGATATCTCCTCCATCCAGGATTGAAATTCCAAGTTGGCTAAACTTTCTGGGCGTATTTTGCACCACCTAGGTGCTTGGGTAGTTGTTTCCGCTGGTTTTTAGGACACCAAAACTAGCCAATGGTCAAAAAATTCGATTTTTGTATCTTTGAATTTGGTGACAAAAAATTAATGGTGAAAGTATTAGGTCTATCCATAACATAGAGTTAGGTGCACCGTTGTGTACATGTGGGCGTGTTATGTTTTGTAGTAGGGGTGACCTTTTTGGTAATGAATCATATAGTCCCAGGGTGGCCTTTAGTACGCGAAGTTCTACTTGCCCTAGTTGTACCTCTGTTATGTATGGCCATTGGTCAGTATCTGAGTTAATCCAGCAGTTCATGTCTCCCATGACAAAAGTGTTTGCTGGAAGATGGAATTGTGTTAGAGCTGTTAAAAATTCTTGTAAGTCCAGTGCACAGTTCAGTGCATACACACTGGCTATTGTGTGCACTTCAGTGTGCCATGAGAAGGTAATGGCTAGTACGTGGCCACCTATGAACAAATTTTTATTGATAAATTTAAAAAGTTTTGGTTTGCGCATACTATCACCCCACAGTGTTGTTACCAAAACAATATTGTTGGGAGGAGCATGTTTTCCCACGCCTCCTCCTCTCCCTGTGGACAGTGAGTTTCCTGCACCGCCAGGATATCCACATGTGGGTTTTGTAGGAGACTCAACTTCTTGGCCTGGGATGTTAAGGCCTTGAGATCCACAATGTTCAGCGTCCCTATCTCTACTGAGACGCCCAATGCGCCTCAGGAGCAGTTAGCAGGGCCCCAGCCCTACTCCTTCGCTCACATTACTCTCCGCTGCACCTATGCTGTGGAGAGCATGATCATGAGTTGGAGTTGGGGTGTATTCTGCCCCTTTCATTGCCACTGTTTTTTCTCCTCTCTTGCCTTTGCTGGTTTTCAATTTATCATTGCGGTGCACTTGTATGCTTTTATTAGCCACATTATTCTCTTGCACATTCCATTGTTGATTTTCATTCCCAATTGGGTTATGATCTGCAATTTTAGTGGGTGTGCTGAACCCCTGTTTTGCTGCATTTAATTCCAAATCAGGTTTCGCTAAATTTAAACTGTTTGGATTGGTTGTTTGGTTTTCCACATAATTTTATTGGTTCATTGATTCAAAAACATCCATGTCTTCCTGGATCTGTTCTGGTTATATGGATGATTCTGATAAGGCCTTTGCCTTGGCTGCAGCTAGCTTGCGATCTTGTTTGGCCATCTTTCATTCTTTTGGGGAAATTGGGTTAATTATTTTATATTGCTCATGTTCTCCCCAGTTGAATGCTTGTGTGGTATCTGTGATTTTGGCGTACTCTGAGTTATCTTCGCCCATTTTTTCCTCGCAGAATTATATTTTTCTTAAGCCTTCTTTTATGGGAAAAGCACGAATCTTATGCCCAAAGACCTGGCAGTGGTTGCATATGTGGGGTGCGCTCTCTACTCTTGCACGGAATAGTTGGGATTTTTCCATCAATAGTGAAGGATGCAATGTGGTGGATTTTTGTGATATTTTCTACTACATCCTGGGTCTGGTGAAATGGTTACAAACGCCTTCTAGTGCTAAGGATCAGCATCAGCTGAAATCTTTGCATTTCAAATTGTTTGATTTATCCATAGGCTTCCAAGCCTTCTTGGAGATATCATTCAACTATTTTGCGCACCAGTGTAGTTGGAAGTTAACTAAAAATGATAAGAATGTATTTGGATTCTGTCCAATGGGTGCGTTTGGTTGGGACCAGTTGCTGTCCATTGGGAAGGTTGAGTATCACTCTGACCTTTGCTGCTTCATTCGCTTCTTCTGCGGTTTCAAACCTAAGATCTATTTAACCTCTGCGGATAGTATGGGTTGTTAGGTACACCACGTGCTGGAAAAAAAAATTTGGGCTTTGCCTAACTTTTCCCACATTGTCAATGTTTCTACACCCAGGAAAACTCATATCCCATGTTCCACTGATGACAGTGGTTGCAATTGGGATACCTCCATATAGCTGCAATATTTTACTAGAAAATTGATGAAACCACTGGGAGGCGCAACCTCAGGTTTTTTTTTTTGATTAGATTTTCATTTGTACCTGTGCGCTTGGTACCTTTGGGCGGTGCAGGTCTGGGTCCGCTGCCCTTTACTGCGTTCGCTCAGCTCTTTACCTTATTGTTCATACTTCTCTCGCCTGGTGTTGATTATCAAATTATGCTGTTTGAATTGAATCAAAAATACTAAAAGTGATAATAACTGGAAAGAAAAGCTCCCATGGCACCAAATTTCAATTTATAAATTTTCTTTTTTTAAAAGCTTAAAAACTTATTTTGGAATTTATACTTTATTGGTGTGATATTTGAAATAAAGTTTCTCTACAAACTTTTGCTTTCTAATTTATATACTTTAAGGAAGGGCAGCTGAGAATATCACTTGAGGAAGATCCTGAAGAGTCTGCAGATAGCTTGGCCCTGAGGGCCCAGTCCTAAGATTTAATACCTCAAAATTTATGTCTAGACCTATTTTATACCATCTAACGGGATCTTAGCCATCTTAAAAACTTTTTCAATTAAAGTTTATACAAATTAATCCTATCAACCTTCAATTTTTTCTTAAATAGTCAAATATTGCTAAAAATTTGGTATAGTATCACTTACACCTCAACCTAAGTTTTAATTAATATTTTCTGATCAAGTTATGAAGGTCAAGGCCCTCACAACCTACCTGCTTAGCCTTAGTATCCCATTGGGGAAAACTAAGGCTATGTGGTGGTCGGGTATAGCCTTGACTGTCACATCACCCTCTATTAAAACCTTATCCCTGGCAGTAGGTGTGGTGGAAGCTTTTGTCTGTGTTAGATTTTGATGGTTGACTCAAAAAACCCTTCAAGAAACCATCAATGCTAGTAGATTACTCCCATTGATGGATCCCTTGATTCTTATCGATTTATCTGAAGGATTTGACGAATTAGATTTATTCAAAACCGCCCTGATTGCACTTAAACATTCCAAATATCATAGATAATAATAGCTATGATATAATCATATTATGGCCGATTATGGGATCTACTTGAGTGCAACAAGTGGTTGTACAACATAAACTTAATTGCAAGTACAAGTTCAATGCAATTATGATTATTGCATAATGAGATTTTATATGTCAATCATTGTTGTCAGGACATGGGGAGCAACCCTTAAATGTCCCATTATTGATTCAGGGCCCTGAAGCCCCCAGTGAATTGAAAATCCTTAAGGCCTAAGAAAGCTACAATAGGAACTAATGGTAAGAAAAATGATAGATTTATATAAAACCTTAAGGTATTTAAAGTACTTTAAGGATAAAAGTGGGAAAGGAAAGGGATTTCAGGATAGATGTTTAGCAGGAGCTAGGCAATACAGGCCTAGGGTAAGGGAGATCTTGGCATTGATTGCCAATAGAGAGAGATATAAAAATTACTACTAATACAGAGGAGATTAGGATTACCCTTGGCATAAGTTGCCAGTATTACCCAAAATGGACATTTGATTGGGTTTTATTGCTAAGGTAAAAATTTACCATGACCTGATTTGAATTTTTACATCTTTGTCATTAGTCTCCAGTGTCAAATTGAGTTATTATAATAATATTAAAAATATTGGGGCTGATCCCTGATACCTCTTGTTTGGGCTCAATTTAAATCAATGGAGTCTAATTTGGCATTAACCATTATGTGATTTGTGACTCCTAGAGGATGCTTCCCCCAATGAATGGGAAATCCTGAAGGAACTTCCTCCAAGCCTTGGCTAGGGGTCAGAGCCAAGGGAGGGGTCATCAGATCTGGATGGCAGAGTTTTGGTATGGTCATCTGGAACAGTTAAGATCCTGGTGTTTTTATTTTTGAAAAACAAAGAGGGACCAAAAATGACTGGGTTGTATGGGCCAAAGGAGGTGGCATAAACAAAATGCAGAGATCTGGGAACATCAGCGGAAATCAACAAAAGGAAAAAAGGTGGAAGGCAACTTAATGCCTAGCCAATTTTGGGCTACTTTTGACATTGATTATAGTTTTTAAAAAGCATCAGGGATTGAACCTGGGGAGATCATCATTTTTGAGATGGCATCGAGAAGAAGTCCCTGAAAAAAATAGGTGGTGGGGCAACCAAATTCCTGGCCAGTTTTAATAGATCATCACATTGATTTGTTGGCATTAGGAAGAGGTCCCATCGTTGTGGATTGGGCCCAAAGAGCGCTTTTGATAAAATAATAGGGCTAGTAAAAATAAATGAAAAATGAATTAGTTATATTATTTTAATAAAAACACTAAAGGAATGGCCCCAGAGATCAGATCAGACTGTGCTGCTCCACCTGATCCTATTTGATGTTTTTAGGGTGCCTTTAGACCGTTTATGGCATCTTACACTTTCAGCGCCTTGTTGAAGGTCATCCCCTCATCCTGTTCTTGAGCTCTTTTGAGGCAGAGCAGGGGCCAGGGTAATCTGGGCTTGGCCGCCCAGTTTTAAAAAATCAGACCATCCAGGGGGAACCCCAACTGATCCTACTGAAAACCCTCCCAGTCTTTGACTGCTTTATGAGAGTCAGGCAGGGGCCAGTATGGGGATCGTTCCTCCTCCTTCCTGGGTTGTAGACCTCATGGGGGGACATGAGAGCACCTGGCAGGGAGCACCAGTTTGTCAGGACATGAGGGAGCAACTCCTAACCATCCCATTATTGATTCAGGGCCCTAATCCCCATCGAGATAGTAGGCCCTAAGGGCCTAAGAAAGCTATTATAAAACTAATGGTAATAAAATTGATATTTTTAGATAAATCCTTGAGGTAATTATAGTACCTTAAGGCTAAAAGTGGGAAAAGAAAGGAATTTCAAGATAGGCAGTTAGTGAGAGGTAGCTGATACAGGCCCTAGGGTAAGGGGAATCTTGGAATCAGTTGAAATAGAGAGAGATATAAATAATACTTCTAATACAGCGGGGATTGGGATTATCTTTATCATAAGTCGCGATGTCTCCCAAAATGGCCATTTGATTTGGTTTTAGCGTCAAGATTGAATTTCGCTGCAACCCATTGTTTGTTTTGACATCCTTGGCATTAGTCACTGGTGTCAAATCAAGTTAAAAAATTAAATCAAATATTATCATGTTGATCCCAAAAATTTTAAATTGGGCTCAACCCAAGTCACTGGCAAGCCTAATTCCTCATCTACCAATAGATGAGTCATGACCCCCTAGAGGAGGCTTCCCTAATAAGGGAAAATTTCAACACTCATAATTTACAATAGCACATAAACATGAATGGCCAAAATGGGAAGTATTAGTGATATCAAGAGGCCTGATGACATCCTAATTAGGGTGCATCACTATTTGAATTCCATAATATTTTCCCCCATTTAAATTGTTAAACTTTTCTCTCTCATTGCAAACACTTTTGCAACATATTTGACTTAAGTCTAGGTAAGTGATAATATCATTGAGGATATTAGTGTACAATTAATGTTGGGGAGCAGTTGGGTGAGCAAAGTTAAGGGCACAGGAGCGGGCCCCACACCTAATAAGTTTCATAAATTCCCCGGTGACACCAGCGTCCTAGATAAAATTAGTAGTAAAAAACCGGTGGTTAGCATTTTCCACAGAAATTTTGGCCTGGGAAGCGTTCTGCAACCAGTTCATCAATACGCCGCACTCCCAGCCATTGTCATCAGTGGAGCATGGGGTGCTAGTCTTTATGGATATACAAAAAACAGAGCTTTTTGAAAAGTTTTGTGGAGATGTACACACATTTTCCAAATGCAGTGTATGTCACACCGCACTCCATGCCTCATGGGTGGCTGGATCTTGGGTTCAAAAAGAAAAATGGTGTGGATGAAGCCACAAAATTGCGAGTGGTGGTGGACCTCCTGGACAGTCAATAGGTAGTCAACATGTACGCACTTGTTGGACTAAATCAAACCAAATTTTGTCGATTTTGACTTCCTACCTACAATGATTAAGCACACGGTGCTGAACACCACCTGAAGGCTGGACTCACTGAATATGGGGAAATCCAATCCTTCAAGATTCAGTGCTTTATGCTCATGACAGACCTGTGCACGGGCAAAGAAATTGCTGTTCTCACTCCATCTGTGGGGGTAGCAGAAGATTTGACCCAAATCCCCCACACTGCTTTTGTGGAAATTGATGGGCAAGAATCCCACCCATTCTGGGTCACCGTGGATAGCGCGCCTCCTATCTGCATCTTCTGTTGCACTTTTGGCCACAAGGCCCTACCTGCTCCACCAAGGAGGGCATTACTCAAACTAAAATCATCTCAAATGCAATGTGTGGTGCAGATGCCCACTATGAACTGGCAATAGACACTGACGCCGCCTTCCTGTGGGGTGCACCTGGGTACTACATTCAAGTGAAGCCCATGTCACACAGGAGCATAAGAAGGCCAAGCAGGCCTACAGATGGCAGCTAAGGTGGCGGCCATGGCCGCATCCATAACCCCGCACACCAAGCTCCAGGAGAACATCAAATTATTCACTTCAGAAGTGGCTCGTGAATCCTTCCACCAATCAGATTGGGCCACCCAAGCTTACAACTCAATTGGTGAGTCAGATTCACCCGCCAAATGCTTCCATTTTCAATTGAAACTGAGTCACCTACCAATCTACCTTCTGAAATTTTGTCAACATGCGATGGTGCACCGCAGGTGCACACCACACCAAAGAAATTCCAAGGGGGAAATAAGCAGAAGGCAAAAGCCAACATCAACCCCACCGCAAGAGCTACCCATAATGAACCTTACTCCGTAGAATAAGATACCCCTGCTGCCACACAGTGACGTGCCAAAAAAGAGAAGGCTGAAGGGCATGGTTGCCCTTCCTCTTGCACCTAAAGCTTGATGGGGGAGCCTTTACTATAGGGACGTTAAACATTGCTGGATGTAAGGCCTCGCCATCCCAGGCTAAGAAACTTATTTTTTTAATAATTAAATTTATCTGTGTCGACATTCTGGCCATTCAGAAAACCCACTGTCCATGCAGTGCAGAGGACACATGGGCAACCATGCTCCTCCCTTCCCTTTCCTTTTGGTCATCTCACTGTGGGGTGTTTGTTTGAGTGATCCATAATTTTAAATTTATTTCATCAACATTGTACTTTGATGGCTGTGTCCTTATTGTATCCTTTATATGGGATGATGAAGTGCACGCTGTTGTTAACATATAAACTCCATTATGTGCATGAGCTCATTGGAAATTCTTCTTGGCCATTAATTCTCTCCCGCTTCCCCCTGACTCATTTGTTGTAGGTGACATGAACTGCTGGACCAACCCAGCACCAACCGCTGGCACTCATTGCTATACCTCACAGGAGCATGTAGAACTTTGCGTTCTAAAAGCCACTTTGGATTTGATAGACTCTGCCACTTCATGCACCGCTGCTCCCAAACATGTCTCATCCCCATGTGCACAACAGCCAGCTGAGGTCTATGTCCCACATTGACCTTGTTCTCGCACCATTGAAATTTCAGTCCCAAATTGCTCACTTTACAATGACAAAACTCGATTTATCTGACCACAGTATGATACTGGTTTCCTTCTTTTTGTCACAACCAGTGGCGCAGGCGCCGAAGTGGTGCAAACTCCACCCAGCCAAGATCATGTCACCCAGATTTTCCTCGTGGGTGGACACCAAAACCTCAGCTCTGAAATTTACCACACCATTATGTGCAGAGCCACTTTCTACCTGGTCAACCTTCAAAGAGAACACCATCTGCCAGACATGCCACATTTCATCACATCACTCTTGAGCTGCCTCAGCATTCATTTTGTGCACACTGGAAGAAGTGGACCACCTGAAATCTAATGTCCCAGCAGCAGGCCACAGCCCAGCTTGGGGTCATAAGTGGGAAGAGGTGTCCGCTTGCCTCAACGCACTGGTAAGACAACACAAACATTGGGTTTGTGTTCAGTATAAGGCAAAGCACATAACAGTGGGCGATACATGCTCCACTTACTTTTTTCAAAAATTCTTTGCACTGCGACAGAGCTTGTCCTGCACACAGGTGAGGCGGCCAGATCACTCCGTCGCAGATACTCCAGCAAAAGTGGAAATCAAAGTAAAAAGATTATTAATCTGAATTGTATCATTCCGATCCAGTTCAGCTGGCCAAAGTTGACAATTTTCTCAAAAGTGCACATATCCGCACTGTTTCCAGTTATCTGGAGTTGATAAATTTAATTTCTCATGATGAACTCTGGTCCACCATTCGCAGTTCACCGTACAGGAAATTACCAGTTCCAGATGGGATTCCTTATGAGTTCTATATAATGTATTTCAAATATTTTTCCTCCTTTTTGCTCTCCTCAATGAACCAGCGCCTAATGGAAACGCGCCTCCTCCCTGGAGGACAAGAGGCCTACAGGATAACGTTGTATAATGAAGGGGATAAGCTAGACTTGGCCAACTGGCGCTCCATATCACTTACTAACACAGATACTAAACTTATTACAAAAACCATGGCTACCGCCTTGTG
The DNA here is from genome assembly GCA_022478985.1 of Massospora cicadina. Classification (NCBI taxonomy): domain Eukaryota; kingdom Fungi; phylum Entomophthoromycota; class Entomophthoromycetes; order Entomophthorales; family Entomophthoraceae; genus Massospora; species Massospora cicadina. The sequence continues at coordinate 81,240 of JAKSZP010011902.1, forward strand.
GTAATTGCCTCAGCTCTCATTTCCCCTGAGCAATTTGGTTTCATTTCCAAACGGTCTATTTGGGATAACATACATACTGTAGCCAACATCTGCCGATCTACGGCTTCTGGAGCAATTGTTTTTTTAGACCAGCAGAAGGCCTATGATAGAGTCAGCTGGGATTACCTCAAAGCCTGCCTCCACAATTTCAATCTCCCATATTCTTTCATTAATTGGGTGATGTTGCTCAAGGAATCTGCCATGATGGCTGTGCGTGGCCTTGGCTTTCTCACAGATGTAGTTTGCCCTCAAAGGGGCCTATGCTAAGGGGATCCTCTAATCCACTCTTGTATAATTCAGCCTTAAACCACTTCTTCACAATGCAATGCCAGCCTTCCTGGTGTCCATGTGCAAGGCCAAGCACCAGTCAAGATGTTGTCTTTTGCTGATGATTGTGTGGTTTGGTGTCTAACAATCATGATGCACGCACGCTTAAGGATACTATCCAGGTTTACTCCAGGGTAAGTAATGCTGCACTTAACGCCTCCAAAACCAAAAACATTCTCCTTGGTCAGTACCAAGCCTGGTGGCCCCCAGCGCCCCGTTTTTTACCTGCTTCAGTGACTTGCTCATGTGTTCTCTTGCTCTGCCCACCCTGCACCGCCCCTCTTGTGCTCCTCTTTGTGCCAAGACCCACCGCTGGTCCAGTCCGCCATTTGGGGGTGTGGCTGGAGGCGGGAGGGTACGCTTAAACGGTGATGGAGCACCATATCCTAGACAACGTTATGAAACGCATAGCTTCCCTCAAAGCCCGCCAAACCTCCCTCACAGGCAGGGTAGTGTTAGCCAACTCTATGCTCTTTCTTAAAGTTTGATTTGAGGCCCACGCCATCTCTTTTTCCTCTTATGTCTTCAAGTCATTATACGCCCTTCTGCAAGGGTGGCTTTGGCTAGGCCGCCCACCGCCAGTGCACCTGGATGTCATGTTTGGCCCTCACCATAATTGTGGTATGGGCCTGCTCAACTTTGAGGTCCACGCCGCCAAAATACTTGGCACCTGGATCGCTGCAGTTACCAACCCAATGATCTCAGCCCAGCACAGGTACTGTGCAGCCCTCTCCAAATTCTCCCGCGCCCTGGGTCCCAGCAATCCTACCCACCCCATTCTCTGTTAAAATATCTTACCTCACACCCTTCTTCTGTGGGCCCACATGGGACGTTTCCCACTTCAAAAGAATTCTCCTCTCCATGCGGAGTGCTGAGTGGAGAATTTCATCAGTGGTCACACCGCCCAGAGGAGGCGTCCTACTCCTCAGTTCACCCAGGAATTACATGGACAAACCATTCTGAACAATGTGATACCCATGAGGACCCCTGTCTTGGCCAGGGTGGACTATATGGGTATGTTGGACATCCCTACTCCCTCAATACCTAGAAAGACATTTGGAAGTACGCCCACCACCCTCTTCTGCAGCTGCATATTTTTTCCCACATGTGGCGCTGCTTGAGACTGCTATACCATAATGCTGAGAGCTCTAACGCTTTTCACTCGTCTTGTGTCATGTGTGACCAGTATGGAGCTTTGGTTCACCGCCTTGAAGAGTGCCCTCCATCAAAAGCGTTCTGACATGAGGTTCAGTGTCTCTTTCGCCAGGATCAGTCACACCCTTCAGCCTATCTAAGGACATTTTCGCCTTGTCCTTGATTTCCCCTATACCATCTTCCCTCTGATCCTTGATAGTTGCAATCGCTATGTGGACTATCTTCACGGTTGTCTTGGATGTTATCTCAGGCTCTACTCCCACCCTCCAGGAAACTGTACGCCAGCTCCAGTCGCACCTTGTGGATCACTTTCAGGCTTGGAGTTTGGATACCTACCATCCCATCGCCTTCAGTTGGTCTCATCCTGGTTTCCACTTTGGTTCATTACTTCAGACCAATCTTCATACGTGTTCAATAGTTTTTAAACTTTGCACACGTAACTCCCCTTCCATTTCTTGGCGTTCTCGCTGGCAACAGTAGATAACGTTTGCTTCTCTGGGGTGGCCTCCCCTTGCTGATGTTAGTCTTGTTAGTTCCCAAGTGAAAGTGTCCATACCTGGTTAGCTTTCCTTAAATTAAATTTCTAAAAAAAATCTAATTTTCCCCATTTATTGTATTTCATAAGCTGTATGACAAAACGTTGATCATGCTGATTGTTAAGCAAATATACACCACTGAGGTTCTATTATTATGCTTGAAATCCTCCCAATCTTGAGAGTAGAAGTGCCTCCAATTGGGCTGAATTGATTGTAATTAAGTTAATTTATGGGTCAAAATAACATGGGTATTAATAATAACCACTAACATAGCCCATATAGGATTGGTATGGTTTTAATGAACTTTCTAATATATGAGTATGTCAAGGAGATTCCTAGAAGTATAATATACTGGCGCCTGACCTACTAATAAAATTATCATCTTATATCTGATCATCTATCATCTTATTATTAAGCCTTCATTTTATTATACCTTCATATTAAAAATGTAAATTTAAATTATTCAAGATATGCTGACCAGGGGACAGACAATACCAAAACAGAAACTCTAATTAAACAAACCAAATATGGATCAAATGACCAAAATAGGTAGCGAGACACACAAAAAGAAAACAATAAAATAACCTACCAGATGGCACAGCAGTGAGCCGCTTATCCCACCATGGCGGATGGGAGGGGTAATCAGGCGGATTATTGATTTTAGCTCTAATTTTGGCTTCAGCATTAAAGAGGCGGATCAATGCTAATAGCAAAGGGGTTGTAGAATCTACGTGATGAGGGTTGAGGGAGAGCAGATATTTGTTAAAGCTGAGAATTTGGGCCTGGATCATAGATTTCATTAGTTCAGCTACATAGTGTTCAGCTTGGATGCAGGTATTGGGAAGGTGGGCGAACTTTGCGATGTTAGCTCTGGTTACACAAGTGGATGAAGAAAAATATCTCAGTTCAGTGACATGTTTAGTAGGGTGTTTAGAAGTTTCAGATAGGCGTTTTAATTTCCTCTTTTTCAACTAAAAGGGAAATTGGAGATAACACAGCGATGTTCAATCATTGTATAAATTTAGAGACAGATTTTGCCACGTCTATGCAGAGATGGCAATTTTTGGGTGAGTCCACAACAGCCTCAGCAAGCTGGTGGTCGCTTTGGTATGGGATAGCATTGGGTTTGGGGACAAATTAGATGGGTGGGAATGGGGCATCAAAGTCTGAATTTAGAAAGATTTAAATCAAATGTTTTAACTGGAGGTGGGACAAATTTTACCAGACTTGGACACTTCATACAGTAAGTCCCAGAGATTTTGATTGAATTGATTGATTTGGTTATATATGGCTGTGGTTGGGTAGTTTTAGGGTGGGAGATTTTTGGGTTGATATGGGTCCAAACCTGCAACCAATTGGTTGGCATGGGTGTGAATTAGCCATCTTGAGTTTGAGTTGCTAGATTTTGTTTCTGATTCAAGCGCATGGACTGGGGGATGGGGGCAGCCAAAATCCCCACTTGAATGCTGTTGGTGTGGCCTCATGGGTGGAGTTGGCCGTGTTTGCAGGGTGTGAATTATATTGACATGCTTTTTTCAGATGGTCAAATTCATGCAGAGGGGGCAAATTGTGCGACCGTTGTCAGTGTGGGCCCAAAATAAATGGCCAGGTGCAGATGGGATATAGGCATGTGGTGGGGTGTGCTGGGCCATGTTTAGATGGTGGGGTGTAATGGTGGCCATTGTCCAAGGTGCTGCTAGGCTCTCAGCACCATCTGGGACAATAAATTGGAGGATGGGGTCTGTGCCATAAGTGGCTAGCCCAGACATCAACTCCTCATATAGTGTTTGAGTGGGAAGGTGTGAGGGGAGGTTTGCAAAGGTCACCACAAGTGTGGTATCATTGGGGAGGTGTGTACGGGCGGTGGCAATGATTGTATTTTTATAAATAAAGAGCATTGCTGATGAAGCATCCACATCCTCTTCAGTAGGGAATCCAATATCAAAATAGCCCTGTAAGGGCAGAAGTCAATTAATCCTGCTTTTTCAAAGGTGGCTGTTGCAAGCTCAATTATCGCTTTGTCTGCATATGGGAAGAGTCATCCATAATAGATGTAAAGCAAAAGCAAATATTGGATTGGGGTAGGGCTAGGGGTGGGGGTGATTTGGGTGGATTCATGCGAGGTGCAGTACTAATTCCTTGGAGGGAAAAATTGGCCAGTTGCATTTGGCGGGTTGGATGATCCAGCCTGCACATGTTTGCCTGCTGGGTGGTAAACGCTATTGGGTGGAGCACCGCTTCCCCACACTGGGGCAGCAAGTGGTGCATCTGAGGACATGAAATGGAAAATTGGTTTGGTGAAGTGGCGGTGGAAATAAACTGTCTTTTTTCAAAATTGCTTGAAAGTGATGTCAAGTGGAAAGGAAGATCTACTTCTTCATATTAAAAATGTAGGTGAACATTAAAAGAAGGTTGTCTTTGTTACATGCATCTGAAGAGTTTTCGATTATAGAGGGAAAATTACCCAGAAGAGACCATAAGAGTCGTTTGTTGTTTAGGCCTTGTGAGCTTCAGAATGTTTAGTAAATTCCATAAGACACTAGAAAAAAATTAAGGATAAATTGGTCAAATTTCTTCACAACTAATGAAGCAGGAGTTTATTTAATAAACAAGTAGCTCCTTGAAATTAACAGTCTGTCTATCATGAGGCATTCTCTTTAGGTTCATGAGCACCCAACTTTGAGGTCCTTTATGAAGCTGATGCAGACGCCTTTGGAACTATTTTGACAGGTATATTCTTCTTAGCCTGCTTATAGAGTTGGGTAACTTCCTGACATAAGGTAAAAATCTTCTGGACATATAGCTTGCTAGGCAACGTGGCTTCTGTCTGATCATTACTGGTGGACAAGTAAGATGTGGGATGTAGGAATGGCGGGTGAGATGATGATTATTGGAGATGGAACTCTTTCCCTATGGTGTTTGCGTTGAATGTTTTTGGGAGAGGGTAAGTCATTAGTTTCAGTGTTAGGTGAGCCTAGAGAGGCCAACTCTGACTGAACTCAGCGGCATTCCTTATAGTGAATTTGTGGACAACAAACCACCTCTAGTGGAGTTGTTGACAACTAAACCCATAACAAGTTTATGAAGCTAGTCTTAAAAAAAGTAACAGGCCCAGATGGAGGCATGTTTCCCATAATTCATCAGAATTATCCTCCATGGAAAGAAGGGAATTGTGTATGAGCTTCATCCAATGTAATAGACATCACCTTTTAGTGTTCGTCCTGGAAAGTTTGCAAACTGGGCTAAGCTATAGCCCCCAAACAGAATAAAACTCCAAAAACAAAATCGCAAGTCCGTTGGCTATGCAGGCATCTTAGGAGTTAAAGCACTATCAAAGAGATTTTACGCTGAATATTATCAGCTGAGTTTTGTCCTAAGGAGCGGCAGCACATGAATTCTAGACTGTTTTAGCTATAATGTCCTTCTTGACATCCATGGCGCCATATTTCTGATTTTTGTAAAAAGATTTTAAAACTCAATAGCCGAATTAAGAATTTATAACTATGTTGGGGGAAATATTAGAAGATGAAGTTGCTCTAAGCACCTTCACTTGCTTGTTTATATACTTTAAGGTATGGGAACAATAATTTTTTTGGGGAAGATCTATGGAGTCTTTGGATAGCGTGGCTTTGGGGGCCTAGTAATGAGAATTTTGAACTATGAAATTAACATCTAAGCCCATTTTAGACTTTATGACAGATTCTGTGCCATCTTAAAACTTTTTTTAGTACTAGATGGTCCCAACCCAAGGGGGGATTCATAGATGTATCTTAAAACTTTTTTGTTTAGTATTTATTTACACTAATCTCAGTGACCTAAAATAATTCTTGAACATTGAACTCACTAAATCTGGCGTAATGACATTTACACCTTGGATTAAATTTATATTTATATAAATAGCAATAAATGAGAGTTGAGGCCCTTGCAACCCACCTCTTTTGGCCTTATTATTCCCCTTAGGGGAAACTAAGGCTATGTGGCGGTCAGGATTAACTTTGACCGTCACAGTTTTGGGCAAAATTTTGTGCCTGATTTTAAGCTATAGTAAAACACCTTGGTCCAACTCAGTATTTTGAATTTTTAGCTTCACCATTCCCTAATGGCTCTGGGCTAAAGTAGGGGCTTTAACCAGTTATGTACCTTCAAGATCTCATGTTTTACCATCCCTTCCAATACCATGTCCTAAGTCTATATGCCACCAGGGTGTCCTCTACAAGCCCCCTTCCTGTCTTGCCCTAAGTTGGGTTCCAAGTACCCATAACACTGTCCCCCTCCAAAGACCCACAAGAAGTTACCCTCTGTCATTCTTTCTGATTGTCTGAAGCACCTTTCCTGTTGGCCTGAAAGGCAACCCCACTTTTTCATGTCAGTCAACTGGTTTTGAGGCTCTGCATACTGTGGGTTCTCATGGCTTATGTGCCTATGAGTGGGCCTTATTCCATCAGCCATGCTGTCCATTCCCAACTATTTTGAACCCACTAATGACACCAATGCCTCCATCCTGAAAATTGATGATATATTAGTTCAAATTTAAAGAAGCATGGCATTTGCATTTTGAATGAAACTTGATTTTAAGCACATACCTTGCTATAGCTCAGTAGAACTCCTGTTGATTCCCAACTTCAGATCTATATGTTATGCCTGACTGTTTAGCAGATCAAGAGGTTTTTTGATCTGATAATGCAGCCATAATTCCGCTGACCCTAGTCATGTTTCCTTCCCATGCATTTTAATTTTGCTAAATCTCATATAAAAGCCTCCTCTAGTAGCAAGAAAACCTCCTTCTTTTAATTTTATCATTTTTTGGGTTAATTTGGCAACCTGTTTTTGAGCTTTAAATAAATAACCTTAATCCAGCTTAGTATTTTAAATTTATTGCTTTGCTAATCCTAATGGCTTTGGGCTGATGTAGAAGTCTTCAGCCTGTTACATTACCTTGACTAATTAATAAGCTAAATAAGATGGTCCACTAAGAAAGTATTTGTGTGACACCAAACTTTCAGATCTGAACTCTTCCCATTCTACCAGGGTAGTTCAAACTTATTAAATCCTAAATTAAACAAATTTAAATTATACTTAAACCACTCTTAAAAACTATATGAACTTATTTTCATCACTCTACAATACAGCAAGTTTATGACTTTAATTTCCCAATTTGGAAATTTTCTTGAAAAGATTTAAAATCTTAGTATCTCTCTTTCCGCTCACCATAACTTTCTGAGCAAAATTACATGTATTTATAAAATAAATTGAATTTGCCTGTTGTAGTTTCACTCTGATGTCCTCAGATTCTCTATTGTTTGATCTAGCGTGGGGCAGCGGTGAAACTACCCCGCCATTTTCCATCTGGCAGGAAAACGCGCTAGGACTGGTTCACCCAGTCATTCCAAACCTATGGGACTATTCATTCCGCCCAAGGACCTAGACGCCCACCTTGCTCATACCCAAGCGGTACCTCGCTGCCCCCTAGTACTCCCCTGGAGCAACATGTGCTATGGCCTAAGGTTCAAATATGGGAAACTATTCCCATAACACGACCAAGCCATTATTAAAATGGCACAGGCGGTGATGACACCCGCCAGTTTTATTGACTTCCGCCCCTACAAGGGGTATTTTGACCTTGGCTTCACCTACGAAGATGCTGCTGCCACTGCAGCAATTGTGCCCTGGTATTCCAGGGCACCCCTCTCCCAAAACTCGGACTCAGCTCCCAGCATACAACACCTTGGTGGTTCAGTTTGTTGGCTTGCCCGCCCACCTCCCCCTTGAAGTGCTCCACCAGGAGCTGATGGACGGTTTAGCAGCCTATGGCTCCAACCCCATCTTACAATTTGTGGTCCCAAATGGGGCCACATGACTCACTGGGCCTCGGGAATATGCCACAATCAGCCCTGAATTTAATAAAATTGCGGTGTCAATTCTGCCATGCACTGTTATTCCCTCAGTGCCCAACCATCTGTTTTGGGCCTGCATCAAGGGCGGGTGGACGATCTGTCCATCATGTTTTGAGTTAGACCACTTGAAACGCAAGTGCCCCTCCTCAACCATTTCCAGCAGATCAGATGACTCATCCGCTGACCTCCAATCTGCTGCCCACCCTGTACAATTTCTGGTATGGGGCAAATCCTACCTCCCCCACCCCCAAAGCATGTTGCTGCAGCTGCACCTGCAGCCACCAATCAGCCTCCTCCACCCCAATGCCATAAATAATTCCACCAATCAAGCATTGGATTGAATCCTGGTTTGATCCCATGCTTCCTCAAATGATTCAACCAAACCTCAACTGTATGCTGATTCCCCAATCCAATTCAACCAAAACCCATGGGAATTATTGGCTGAAATTGACGAATCAGGTAAGCTCATTGAAGAACCATCTCTGCAAATTGAGCAGTTTGTTAATTCAGAATGGGACGCCAGATACCCCCCTCAACTTTATACCCCACAGCCAAATGCTGAATCATTTTGCAGTGATCACCAGCTTGCAGTCAAAGCAGCTGCAACACCTGATTGTCATCCCCTGCATAAAGCTGTCGCTAAATCAGTAGCGATGCTCACAGGAGGAATTTCACCTCCTGTTATCCCCGCAACCTTAACTCCAAAAAGTAAAATCACAGTGAAGCAGCTATACAAAAACGCAAATGATGCTATCCAGGTCGTGGCAACTATAGCACGGAATCCAAAAGCAAAAATAACCCAAAACAACATTGCCACGTTCATTAAACTCCAAGATGCCCGTATCAAAGCTGAAAAAGCCTTAACCAAGTATATCTCAGTGCCATTTATCTAGCAGGCAATTTCTAAGAAATTCCAATTATCAGTGATATCAAACCCCATGCCGCAGATGCTTAACGCTATTACTGTCAGCCATGACATGCACTCTGATATGGGAGGAAGAAGCTGCCGCCAAAGAGGCCGCCAAAGTTAAGCCCCCAACCCCCTCCCCTTCCGCCATGGAGGGATAAGTGGTTTCCGCTGCCCACCTGGTTGGTTGTTTTTTGATTCATTTCATTCAATCTGCTCATTAAGGCGTTTTATTTGAACCAAGTAGTTATGTTTTAGTTTAGGTTTAGTTTCTGTAAAGTCTGTCCCCTGGTCGGCTTGCCTTAAATAAATACAAAGATTTAGAATCATGTAACTTTCCACCCAATAATTTTTGTTTGGCATACCTTTCCCTGCCATCACCACATACCCATTTTCCCTCAAATTCTTTAAAAATTGGCATCCTCTCCTAAAGACTGCTCTTGGGTTATTTATTATCTACTTCTCCTCAGGGTTACTGAAGTCCTGACTAGGTTACAGCTCACAGATGCTTAACCTCAGTTTTTCAATATTAACATTTGTCATGAAAGTCTATAAACTTGGCAGCTGCCTAAAAATTTGGGATTAAAGGTAACTACAAATAGATTAAGAAAATGATAATTAGATGGATATGACATATAATACCTTTTTTAAATAAAGAGGGGTTTTTATTTATATGAGGATGGCCGACCAGGGGACAGACACATCTGATATGTAGGGAAGAGGAAAAGACGGAAAACAGAAGAGGGAAGGTAAAGAGGGATTTTTATATTCCTTTTAAAACAAGGACACTCATAGTAATTATCTAAATATAAGACTATGATTGCAAGATGTTACCACTGTATGTGTAGTATTAGTCATCTTGGTTAATATGGCAGACATGTGGAGATAACAGGGCGGCATGATTGTGTTGACGTTATGATGATTTTCTATCAACATGAGGAATTTAATCCAGCAAATTTTTCAGTTTTTTCCATTGTACTTGTTGATTTTTGTGTCAATCCACTGAACCCAAAAGAAGGTTTTATGATATTTTTAAATCTTAATTTTAAATCTAAAGTCATATTCATATTAAACTGGTTTCTGACCTGGTGTAAAAATTTACTAAAGAGTTGATTATTGGTTGTTAACCCAGTAACCTTTTTACTGCACAGGTTCGGTTTCCTTGTACACCTTGCGTTGTAAGAATATATAGTCTGATAGTATGAAGACTATTATCTGTAGTTGAGTTAGAACTATTTTCAGGCCCAACGCTTCAGCTAGTATTTCCAATTAAATACTCAATAGTCGTACTTGTAGGGATTCTTCCCCTATATTACTGTCCACTCAATCTTCATCAATATCCTCTGATGACAGTTTCCTTCAGCCCAACACACAGTCAGTGGCGATCCCTTAGTCGTGGTTCCCTTCATCTCTAGATCCCCGCTCAGATCTCTACTCTTCTCTCTGAGAGTCTACCAATTATTGCCTTCTGCAATAATATCATTGAAATGGAATCTTCACGTTAGATGCTGATAGTCTAAATGTTACCAAATCTACAATAAAACTATTAAAGTAGTAGTATGTATAAGTGTATGTGTTAATGTTAATGTGTCTTTTTCATTATAGTGAATCCTAGGGAATTTATAGGGGAATTGGTCATCTAACCCTTGATTGACATCTCTTTGATGAAACGGCAGCCATTGCTATTGAATCACCCTTCCTCTTCTCAGCAGTGATGGTCTTCCCCATCCTGGCTAGGATTCTTTTTGTTGGACATCCTCGAGACCCCAAATGGAAAGAGTTAGAAATGTGTCCCTATTGTTTTCCTCTCAATCCAAGAAAATCAACCATAATTGGCTAGGGACCCGCTTAGGTAATGGGACTTTTTACCCATTATGGCAGGTCACTTCACCAATCAATTGATTTGCTAGTTGCAGGTGGCATCACTCGCCTCACAACTCATCATACATTCCCAATCATTCAGTGATAAAACCCAACCAATCTCAATCGGTACACCTGATAGTTAATCACTATAAGATGCCCCTATTTTGTCAGCCACTCCACCCAAAGAGATAATAAGTATTCATCCATATCGATCCCCAATAGATACAACCAAACAAATATCCCAAAATCCCCTGAACGTAGTTCCTCCAAAATACAGGCCAACCGATTTCTGATTCACTTTGCTTTAGGGAATTTTCCCTTAGCAACACCAGGTAATCTAGCAGGCTGGTAATATGGGCAAAAATCCCAACACATCCCCCCTCTTGCCTAGATTTCCAGCGAGAAAAGGACTGGGGCATGGAAACACCACTTTGGACACCTGATCAAATACTTCATTAGTTCAAGTGAAGTATATTCATCAATTTTCAATGCTGCTCAAGATAACTTATGGCATATGGCATTCCTCCTCTTCCTCCTCGCTACTGCCTACTCAGAGCGCGGTCCCCATGAACTCTTGTCATGCTGGGCTGATCGATTTATTCATGATGATTTTCCCAGGATCCGGTTTTCCCCCTGTAAGGGTATATGAACTGCTGTCATATTCAGGATTCTTGGTCTGGCGTCCTTAAATTCCTGATTCTCTCCTCATCCTAGACAGGAGACTCTTGCTGTCAATGTTCATTTCATATCTTGATTAAGAATACTTATTTCTATTTGCCCTCCTTATTTCGCTCATAACCTCTTGGTTGTAAGTCATTTTTAATCCTTCCCTCAGAAAGCTTATTCCCTCATTTTATGAAATTAATTTCCCAAAATTGAAGCTTAAAGGATTGTAGAGTGCATAATGTCAACTTCTTTTTAAGTCTGACATCCCCCCTCTATTCCTGCTCAAATGTCAAACTCAGAATCCCATTATCAGCAACTTTTGAACAGTCTGTCAGATTAGGACCTCCACCTCTTCCAGCGGATGAGTCAGGATGCTTGAAAGAACCTCTTTTATGGTCCTTCCAGGACTCATACGCCTAGTCTGGCGCAAGGGGCTAGTCCTTCCATCAAATTATCGGAAACAGTATCCAATCCTTCAAAATCAGGCATGCCATCATTTCAAATAACTCTTGGCTGACTCTTCCCTTGCAGTCAATCCCCAAGTTGGACTTCAAAACCCTTCTGGATTTGGCTCCTTTCACTGAGGCTCCAAACATCATCATTGATGCTCTGGAGGTTATGCCGGTCACTTTAGATCATTTGTTCTTGCCAGGTCAGATTTGCTCCCTGAGTTTCTCTTTCAGATTGAACAATTTTATCAACCTACTGTGCTTGTTTCTGAGCTTTCAATTGGGAACAGCATTCATTCCAAGCTCCCCTATGCTGAACTTTGAGTGCAATTCACTGAGGCATTGTCATTAGTGCTGAGTCCCTCAGATCTGGACAACCTTCTGGATCAGGATACTGTCACTTATGCTCTCCGCTTTGCCAGCTAAGTTCTTTGAAGTTGGTCGATGAAGCTTCCAGCTTCACCTGGCTTTCATTGGTCATTCAGCTTCAGCTTCCGTGAAGCCCATATTCATTGTTTACAAGATTCAATCTGCTCTTTGCATGACTACCTCTTCTCTGGAGCTTCTCATCGCTATCTTCCCTTAATGGCTTAAATGGGGTCATGAATTGACAACCCCCTCAAGTATTCCTTCTTCGCTGCTGGCTCACATGTCTGGTGTTCTTGATGAGGCCCATTGGCAGGTACTCAAGACAAATCTTCTGGCGCTGGTGCCTTATCTGGATTACTTTGGGTTATTTGCTGATTGCCTCTTCCTTTATTGCTGTATTCCTCCCTGCTCCAGGGTTTTGCGATTGGCTTCTTCCAACATATCCATTTCCCTTCCCCTAGTCATGTTCTCTCAGGGCTCAGCGATAGCTCAATAAACGTGGTTTCATGTAGGTCTTGCCCTTGCAAGTGTCCAATCACATATTGACTTTGATGAACTATTTCTTCCTACCGCAATCCCTCCTCCCTCCTCCAAGAGGTGACATAGGCGGAATCATCCCCACATTGAGGACAACCAATAAAATAAAAATTATATAAAAACATATCGCTTTTTTTCTATGCATTTAAAAAATCTTTTTTTCCAATATTTTTATCAATTTTTTTATTTTTATTTCCCCTTTTTTTTCCTCAATGGGACTTGACCTTGTTTTGGTTCAGAGGTCCATCTTTTCCCCCAAACTGGATCCTGAACTTATACCTACCAGTTTTCTATGGTTCATAGGTCCTTTTTTGGACTTAATTTTAATTTTATTTGAGGTGGGCTGGACTGGGGATGATACTGCACCAATTAGGGAAGTGAAGAAAATGGGAAAGGAGGATAAAACCTGGAAAACCTCCATGCATGGCATATGATAGGCCAGGAACTCCATGGACCGCCTTTGCTATTCACTATCTCAGTTTGGGGCATTGGCGCGCAAAACCAACACATTCAAAATTGTACCCTACCCAAAGTCCATTACTGGGATCAAACTCGGGAGGCAGTGGTAGAGGGTCCATACTCTACCACTGGGGTCTTTTTTTGGACTTAACCATCTAGATTGGTTCAGAGGTCCTTTTTTGGACTTGATCTAATCATTAGGACATGACCAACTTAATGGTTCATTGGTCCTTCAGGAACTCTTTTTTTATTTTTTTCTTTGATCCACCGCTTTAAATACTTAGATGGACTCAATTTACTACTCTTCCATCAAAGAGATTCTTGATGTAATAAGCATCAATAGCCATCTTGGCAATTAATTTGAACAGACCCAACCATAACGCATCCAATTTTTCTCTTTGTCCAAAAACATGTGTATTGCAATAGGCGATTCTTTCTCCTATTAGATATTCAACTAAAGGCAGTCAGTTCTTATCATCTGTCAATTTCGCTTGTATCCTTTTCTTTAAGGTAGTATTGAATGCTTACAATTGCATATAAATCAGGATACTCATCATTCAGTTCAGGTATTTTTTGGTAATCATCCCTGATGTAGGTTCTACTACTGAATATAATATTGGCAGTAACACTGCCTTCTTCTCATAAAGTAATTCAAATGGCATCTTTCCCATCGCCATATGATGACTGATGTTGTAGGCAAACGTTACCAAACTAAGATATGTTCCCCACGCAGAAGTTCTCCCTGCGACTAGCTTCCTCAGCATCGCAGCCAGCGTCCCAATGACCCGTTCTACCAGTTCATTCATCTCCATCCAGTATGGTACTGACATGACTCCCTGGATCCCCATTATTTTGTTTAGCATCAGGATCACATGGGACGTGAAGTTGGTCCCATTATCGCTCAGTATAACTTGTGGACGCCCATGCCAGTATACTACTTGATCCAGGATGAATCTCGCAGTACTGTTAGCGTCAACTCAGGTTAATGCTTTCATTTCAACCCATCTCATCAGATGGTCGAGGGCTACTATGATGTATTTCACTCCTCCTGTACTTGTTGCCAATGGTCTCATCACATCAATAGACACCGTGTGCCATGCAAATCCAGGTCAGACCAGTCAGTCAGTTGTATTCTTGTGTGGTTTATGCAGTTGGCATTCCACACAAAAAGCCAGATGGTCCATGACAATGTAGTTAATCAATTCTCAGTAATAATACTGGAAAATATGATTGGTTGTTTTTCTCAGGCCTCCATGCCGACAATCTTATGAGCTGTTTGACTATTGCTGCTCTTTCCAACGGTTTCAGAAATAATAATATTTTCCCATTTATCATCTTTAATACTTGTTCATCCATGATCTCAGTGTTTTCCATTGCTTTTTGAAGCGTACCTTGGATTTCTTGAGGCTTGTCCTCAATTCTTCCTTTGACCATTCTCTGGAATAGCTCATCCGCCTGCGGATATACCAACTGGACCATTGGTAACCACAATAAGCTATCTGCATTCTGGTGAGAAGCCCCCGCTTGGTGGACTATCTCATAATCATAAGCCTGAAGCTTAATTGCCCATCAGGCCAGTCATCATTCAGTTCCCATAAAATGTACAGCCAATGCAGCAAAGAGTGGTCCGTCACCACCTTAAAGTGCATTCTGTGGACATACACCTGAAAATGCTTGCAGGCATAAATGACTGCAAGGCATTCACGCTCAGTCATGGTGTAATTCCTTTCAGTGGCTGAGAGTGCAAGCTCACATACGCCACCAGATGTTTGTCCCCAAGCTCATCTACTTGACTCAGTATGGCGCCAATTGCCATCAACGAAGCATCAGTTTGAATGATAAACTCCCAATTGAAATTCAGATATTTCAGAATTGGCGAATTTATCAGGTACTGGCGTAATTCATCGAGGGAATCCTGGGCCTCTTCATTCCATACAAATCCTTTTTTTGGACCCTTTAATAAATGAAACAAAGGCTCAGCTATTCAGGCGAAGTCCCAAATAAATATTCTATAGTATATGACCATCCCAAGGAATACTTGGATGTCTTGGACACTCTTCAGCACAGCCATCTGCTCAATAGCTGCTATCTTCTGGGTTTGCGACTGTAATCCATTTGCATTAATCATAAATTCCAGTTATCCAAGCTCCTTCTTGAAGAAGTGGCACTTCTGTGGCTTGATCTTCAGGTTAGCCGCGGACAGTCTCTTAAAAACTTCCTCCAAGTGCTGAAAGTGATCAGTAAATGTTCTACTAAACACATTGATATCATCCAGATATACCAGGACGCACAACAACTTCAGGTCGCACTTTACTGCATCCATGGCCCTCTGAAACTTCGCGGGCGCATTACAAAGACCCTGGGGCATCCTAGTCAGCCGGTATAACCCCTTTGCAGTGATAATCGCACATTTTTCTTGGTCTTCTTCTGGCAAGTCAATCTGCCAGTATCCCAATATTAGGTCCATCGCAGAGAAATACTTCGCTTCTCCTAATTGATCCAGCGCATCATCAATCCTTGGTAGGGGATATGAATCCTTCTTTGTAATTTTATTCAGCCTCCAATAGTCAATCACTACCTGATTCAATCCATCTTTTTCTTTACAATCAGAATCAGGCTTGCCCAGGGGACTTGATGATAAAAAGAGAAGCCCATGCTTCAAAAGTTTGCTGATCTCATCTTCCACTGCCACTTTGGCGGATTTTGATCTTCAGATCGGTCACATTTTTATCAGTAGAATTTCCCCAGTGTCAACTTTGTTAATTACGCCTTATGCGCATCCCAAATTGTGGTCAACCTGAGAAAATACTTCCCAATATCTCTCGAATAATTTGAGCACCTCCTCCTTCTGCCCTTCCAACAGATCTGCAAGCTGCTCTCAATCAACTAATAGGTTGAAGCTTTCAGCCGCTCTGGCTGGTAATCCTATTTCCTTGAGAGACCCAAAATCATGGAATCATCTCAATTCTGCCATCAGGGTTAAATGAATAGACGCGATGATCTGATTTCTCTTAATCTTCATCAGTTTATCGCTTAAATTTGCCAAGAGAACTCATATTTCTCCATGGCCTGGCATATTTCTCAGGGTATCCCTCTTCCCAAGTATCGTTTGAGGACTTCTCTCTTCAGCATCACTGGCCATATCAGGTTCACATGCACATCTGTGGGCTTATAAATCCTCTATTTCTTTCATTAACTTCTTAATGTCTGCACCAAACTTTCTCAAAAGAACATGATCTGCTTCATAAACCATTTTAAGAAATAAGACCTCTCGGACAAGGTCTCCTTCTTTCCTCTTAAACAAGTTTACTTTGCCAAGTAACTCATTCCTAAAGTTAATTACGTTATCAACTCCTTCCGCCACCTTGGTTACTCATTCTTCCAAGGCTGCGAACTCCTGGTGGTTCACAGAGTTTAAGGCGTTCTGGTTCACTGTGGCAATCTCAGTCCACAACTTGCGCATCTCTCCTTTGTACTACATTCTTAATAAATTCTTCTACTCAACTACCCCTGTAGTGAGCACCAACTTGTAAAATTTTACTAAAGAGTGATTATTGGTTGTCAACCCAGTAACCTTTTTACTGCACAGGTTCAGTTTCCTTGTGCACCTCACGTTGTAAGAATATATAATCCAATATTAGTATGATGACTATTATCCATAGTTGAGTTAGAACTATTTTCAGGCCCAACGCTTAAGCCAGTATTTCTAATTAAGTACTTGATAGTCGTACTCATAGGGAATTGTTCCCTATATCACTGTCCACTCGATCTTCATCAAGATCCTCTGATGACAGTTTCCTTCATCCCAACACACAGTCAGTGGCGATCCCTTAGTCGTGGTTCCCTTCATCTCTAGATCCCCACTCAGATCTATACTCTTCTTCAAAGAGTTTACCAATTATTGCCTTCTGCAATAATATCATTTAAATGGAATATTCATGCTAGATGCTGATAACCTAACTATTACCAAATCTACAATAAAACTATTAAAGTAGTAGTATGTATAAGTGTATGTGTTAATATTAATGTGTCTTTTTTATTATAGTGAATCCTAGAGAATTTATAGGGGATTTGGCCATCTAACTCTTGGTTGACACCTCTTCGATAAAAACAGCAGCCGTTGCCATTGAATCACCCTTCCTCATCTTGGCAGCGATGGTCTTCCTCATCCTGGCTAGGATTCTGATGTTGGACATTTTCAAGACCTCAAACAGAAAGAGTTGGAAACGTGTCCCTAATGTTTTCCTCTTGATCCAAGTGAACCAACCATAATTAGCTAGCGACCTGCTTAGGTAATGGGACTTTTTACCCATTATGGCAGGTCACTTCACCAACCAATCGATTTGCTAGTTTCAGGCGGCATCACTCGCCTCACAACTCATCATATATTCCCAATCAGTCAGTGATGAAACCTAATCAATCCCAATCAGTACACCTGATAGTTAATCACTATCAGATGCCCCTATTTCGTTGGACGCTCCACCCAACGAGATATTAGTTATTCATCTGGATCAATACCTGATGGATATGACCAGATGAATATCCCAAAATCCCCTAAACGTAGTTCCTCCAAAATTTGGTCCAACCAATTTTCAGATTAACTTTGCTTTAGGGAATTTTCCCTTAGCGAAACCAGGTAATCTAGCAGGCTGGGAATATGGGCAAAAATCCCAACACCTGGGCTGCACGTTTAAAATTGAGAGAAGTGACTTTTTATTTTGAGGAGATAGATCAAACAGAGCTCTTGAAAATATTTTCATTTTGATATAACTGAGCAGTCAACAGTTGTTCAGTCGCTCAAGTGACATAACAAATCAATTAAAATTCAATTGATTTTATCCAATCAGTTAGTTAAAAAAGTTTCATCTCAGTTGATTTGACTAATTTATGGCTTCTGATAGGCTAAGGAAATCTATTGTCCCTTGGAACACTCTTCAGGTCTGTAAAATGGGCTGGTTTTTCTTTAGGTGGCATAACTAAATTCAGAATAGTATGGGGAAAACTTAAGAGTTTGACCTATGATTCCCAAAAATATTTGTTTAGAAGCTTTATATGAATTAAACCATTTGACGCCTAGATATTTTTTTCAACAGGACAAAAATCCAGATGTCTGACAGGATAAACCTTCTTTAACCATTACTATTTCATTACCTGGTGTTGTTGGAAGACTCTGTTACAGTTTTTCACACTTTCATATCTGAAAAACAACTAATAAACAGGTGCCATTATTTCAACTATGATACCTAAAGCTCTTGAGGGCCTTTTAATCTGCTGAATTGTCAACACAGTGAGATGATTCCTATGTTCTCCGGTCCTTTGACCCATTTTTACATGCCCAATGTGTTATCAAAGTTATATAATCTTATGATTTAATCCAAAGGCATGCAACTACATATCCCTGAGGAGTTGTTACTCTGATTGCATCTACTGCCCTTAGAGGTCACCTATAACAAAAAATGTGGTTGCCCTAATCTCATCAATTTAACTTATTGTAGAGTTAAATGATATACTTGTACCACTTTACTTACCAAAAGCTCAAGTTTTTTTAAAAAAATTGAATTTGAATTCATGTGCCCTTTACTTTCTAGGCTATTCAATGGGTCTTAATTCACATAGACTAGAAATCATTCTTCTCTTTATAAGCTGCTTTTATGGCATTTTCTAACCTGTCACTTATGATTAAGAATTAAATTCTAGTAAGCTATATCCATGTAGGACTTTGTCATCCTCTCCGAAGGTCAAGGCTTCTAAGGCTGTTCAATTATTAGTCAAACATGATTCCAGCGGAATTTTTTAGAGACAGGGTTTCCTATGACAATCTCTCAACGGAAATCCTTTGTTGAGTCTACTCTGCTTGTTTTGGAAATGCAAGGTCTTCTGTATAAAAACAGGCAGGAAAACTTCTAGTAAGTAACTATGCAAATGTAAAAATTTTAAAAAAAAATTCAGAGATATTTATAGGCCACTGAGGTAATTGGGATCACCTAGGGGAGCTTGGAGTGATATTCAGGATTGAGTCAGGTAAGGTGATCTTTATTGATAATGTGGCAGAATGCATAGGCTTTATTTGAAATTAACTCTCTTTGCCAAGGCAGCAGATTCCGTGAACCTCCAATTAGCAAGAGCTTCACAGCTGACTTGGTGCCTTTGCTAGTCGAATCAGCGGACCCTTCCAGGGTTTTAGTTTCGTTTTTGCCCTTTTGGGAGTTCATTATTTGAGTCAGTCTTGATGCTTATTAAATTGGCGAAGTCACTTTGACTGAGTTGTATTTTGGGTCATGTTCAAAACTGGCTCTTGTTCATTTGATTCTCACAATTCCCAAAAATTCCCCCTTCAAGATCTTGCTGAGGAGGGACGTAACTTTGGAGGAATCTAGCATTCACCCAATTTAAAATGGCACCTGACTTCATAGAGGCAATAGAAAATATAGGCTCCAATGTAGATTACTAATATGGACCTGACCATAGAGTGTCAAGTTTATAAATTCGCCCTCCAGGCCAGTGATAGTAGAATAGGACTAAGTCCCCTAATTGAAATTCAGATAGGACTGGCTGCTGGTCATTCCTTTTATCAGCTTCCCTTTGGTGAATAGTACCCATGGATCTAGCAGCTAACGCTTTTAATCTAAACAAATTGTTGGAAAATCTTCACATGGCTAAGTCAGTGGTTTCTAGCATGGAAGTTTGAGTATAGGCTGCACAGTAGTGGGCAAAATTGGCTCTCGTCCAGAAAGGGCTCAGAAAGGGCTCAGAAAGGTGACATTTTTATGATTTAATGTTAGCTAATTTGATATGATAACAAGGCCATTGGTAAGTATCTGTTCCATCAAAAGATCAAAAGAAGCCATCTTGTGAAGGATGGCAACTAAGGAACCTTTTGTTTTTTTATTCTTTAAGACTAAAGAACTGTTTGCTTACTCAGCAGCTCTGATGGTAGCCAGATGATAAGGTGTAATAAAAGAATGATAATTAGCATTAGAGAGTTAAGATTGGCAACCATACTGGAAATAAAATTGGTACCAATGTCAGATAGCAGCACCTTAGCGTTGCCGTGGTGACTGAAGTCATGCTTCTTTAAGAAGGATGTGGTCACTTTGTGGTTGGGAAGGCAACTGAAATAGCCTCAACCCAATTTGTAAAGTGATCAACTGCAAGAATGATAAAATGGTGGCTATACATCGCCATAGGCAGGTGTCCATTAACATCTATGCCAAATGTGGCAAATGGGGCCATGGCCCATGACGCAATGCTGGTATAGAGGATTGGGCAGCTTCTGATTGCATAAGTGAAGCGTGAATCAAAAAACATCCTGCATTGTCTCAATCATTCCTTCCCAAAAAAGCAGCATTCTGTCAGCCATTGATGAGTTTTTTCACTGCTCTGTGCCCCATGGCAACATGAGCCTCCAGAGAAGATTTTGTCCAATCAGGGGGTCAGACATATGGTAGATGAGAGGTCCCAACCTGCTTATATAACAATCTGTTTTTGACTTGAGTCTGAGCAGACATGTGCTTTAAGCTCTGCTGCATCATTGACATCTCATGGCTCCACTCTTCTAATTTTGCAACGAGATCATAGACCTGGTCTTCTTTGGAAGCATAAAGGGCCAGGATAGGCAATTAGGACAACCTGCGGTGTTTTTGTATATCATCCCTGTTGGGAAGTTGATATGAGTGGATAATATGCTATCTTTATTTATGGGTTGGAGGGGGATCGAGACAAGTCTTGAGATTTACAAAAAAGGGATACATGAATTATAATCGAGAAAAATGAGGACATTTGGCAAAATGAGAGGATTCATGCTGAGATTTGATACGAATGAGAGTAATTCAAAAAGGGAAGAAGAATAGAAGATTGCCAAGCCAAGGATGCATCCAGCTGGGGAACCAAGGTATAAATAGTCTCATGGAAGATTAAAGGGGATAGTCTTTTTACAAGGAAAAAGGGAGCGCAGATAAGTCTGCGATTTATATTAAAATAAAGGTAGATATAAGGGGCAATAGCTCCATATATATTTTTTAAAAATAATAAGTCGGCAATCCTCATATCATCCAATTTGGTTGCTCAGTGGCTCATACCCTGTGCAAAACCAACTCAGCAGACTCATGCCTAAACGCTGACTTTTGACAGTGGTGCTCACTACAGGGGCCACTAAGCAACTGTAGTTGGAGGAACAAATGCCAATTAATCTACAATTACAAGTCCTCAATCATTCTGACACAACTTAATTGGATTCCAGGCGCGGTATGCTGAAGAAGCCCAGGAGGCTCCTAAACCCAAACCAACATTATTCACTGTTACCAAACCAGGGGATGATGAAGTTATGATTAATTTGCAAATTGAGAATTGCCCTGAGCTGAGAGCCAATCAACAAGGATGCTCCACAAATGTGACTCCTCAACAACTGAGAAATATTATGGATTAGCTTTTGAACGGGTATCTTCTATATGAGGATGAGACTGGGGAAAATGCCCTGAGTTTATTCTATAACCAACGTGATCAAGAAAATTGATACGCGCTGCAAATGTCTTATTTAGATGTGACTACTACGGGGTTAGATCGCCGCCTTGATTCCACAGAATTGAGGAATATTTAGTCAGTTATGTACAACCTTCAATTCGCCAGCTACTGCATGTGCTGGCTCATCATAATATTGAAATTGGAAATGTATTACATTTTGCACAAGCACAGCAGCATGATACCCGCCTTCAGCTCGACCACCTTGATTGGTCATTTTCAGATATACAAGGGGCGCTGGCACAGATGAATCATCATGTTGGGGACATCTGCAGTTGATTGGACGTTCTGGTACCACTTTTTAATTCGGAATTACCTTGAATAATAAGGTAACTGCTGAATCAACATGGCCTATCAGTGGAGTGGATTCAGGATGTAACAACCTTGGGGAATAAAACCAAGTGCTTTATGACAGAGCTAGCCAAATGGGCAAAAAAAAACTCTTGAAGCTGTGATTGCCCAGCTCAAGGAAAAATGACCCTAATGGAGCAACAAGTGGCAGCCCAAGTCAGCTCTCTATTGACTGAAGTAAACCAAATTCATATCGAATGGAATACTCAGTGAATGACAGATAATGCGCTTATCCATTGGTCAACATCTCCTGAGTATCTCCAGCTTATTCGTTGAGTTACACAACTGGAAGTCATTAGTTAGGCTGAGCGCCAATGAGCCTTCCCTCTTCCGATTGGTGAGACAAGAGAGTATGCAGACATGCAAGGGCGCTTTGATACTCTTTGATAGGCCAATGATGAATTGGTACAGGAACGATCCTCCCTTGTTAACCAAATAAAGGTTGTCAATCAACAAGCTGAAACCACAAGTTGACAGCAAACCCACCTGCAGAATCTAATCAAAGAAGTTCTTTTGCAAGTACAAGCTGTGGAACAGCAACTGAACGAAGAAAGGAGAGTCCACCAGGAATTGAAACAACAGTATGAAACGCTGCAACAGGAATTTTAGGATGGGCGGTGTGATTGTTATTTGGTTAAAGCAGAGCAGTTGATCAATGAACAGTTTGTGGAGCATACCAGAGACAGGGGAAACGGGGAAGTTAATGGCGACTTGGGGGAAGAATGTTATGGATCAGCAAATGAATATCCATTGGGCGGTATGGTGGACCCCCCACATGACACCACTTATACTGATTCCTTTTTATGAGTTCAAGTTCATCCAGCTGGCTGTATGATAACGCATCAAGTAATGGTTCCCATAGTCACTCCAACAACAATTCGCCTGCCCCTTGCAGCAGGAACCTAGAGCCAAATGAATTCATTTGTATCAAAAAATTACCTCCTTTCAGTCATGATCAAACCTACATGGTTACTTTAAGCGGTTGAATTTGCTGTGGAAGGAGCTACCAATTGACAAAAAGTGAAATTGTTGCTGTCCGCTTTGGATGTGGAAAGCGCTGATCAAGTGACCTGCTATCTATCCAACTAGCTCAGTATCTTATGCACAAGTAAAAGCGATTGTTATCCGGCTGTTTGGGGGTGCTACCAAGATGTCTCAACGGAAAGCTGATTTTATGACTATACAGTTTTACCAAAATGAGACTCTTTCAGAATTCGCTGAGCAGTTTTCAGTGGAAGCACACGTTCTACTTGGAGCTAATATTTTAACCACTGAAGATGTAGTTATAGCGAATATGGCAGCTTTCAAATCATATTGGGAACTATATAACGCTATGTCCCATGTGTTGGATGGGGATACCAGACTTTTTTGAATTGTGAATGCCTTACATCGGCTCTCCACCACAAACAGCACCCCCAACGTAGCCCAAAAATTCTGTTTCCCCCACTCCAACCCTTGCAGAATATAGGTCGCAGCAACTGGGTTATCAGCCGCTGGAACATATTCGTCCCTCACATGAGTCAATAGACCCTTTCTGGCCCAGGTGCGCTTCACCAGTTCATCTGCGACCTTAGAATCTTACTGGCAATACTCGCCTGGTTCTTAAACACCAAACTATATATGCGCACCTTTTATGAACACTTGCTTCCAGTGCGGACAAAGAGGGCATTATGCAGCCAATTGCCCTAGCCAACCACAAGTGTATGCAATGCCAACTAGGATAATCTATCAGGGAAAAGCTTGAGCAGAGTAGAGATGGGACGCTCTATCTCCGCTAAATCCAATTCACTTGTCCTTAACAATCCCTAAACGTCTTTTTGGGTAAAAATTGAACCTCAATTGGATGATTTGTTATACCAGCAGCTTTTGTTAGATACCCCTGCTTCCACTTCCATGAGTAAAAGCTCACCCCATCAGGCTGAGTTCCGCCAAGACGTGCAGAAGCCATATGCATGGCAGATCTTAGAACAGACTGTCATTAGCAACTCGGATCCTTCACCAAACGTCGCTCCTTTAGTAGGGGTTAATGTAGCCATTCTGGTGGAGAAAATCACTAGTTAGTTCCTTAAGTTGGCAATGGCATTTTTTCCTTTTTGAGTAACACAAAGCCCTTGAACGTACAAGTAATGAACACTGATGATTCTTTCTTGGAATTTATTTATTGCGACATATTCGTTCAAAACACAAAAATCCGCGCTATCATAGACATGGGAGCACCTGTGAACATAGTCTCCACTCAGTTGGTGGCTAAACATATGTTGCAACTGGATGTGGACCATTGAGTAGTATACAGAACTGCGGGAACGCACATCACTGTGTCAGAAGGAGCATATAGCGCGTTGCCTCTATGATTTGGGTCAGTCTAGGTGTCTGCTCCAGCGGTGGTCTTGCCAAATAACCACTATGATATGTTAATTGGCGCGGCTTTTATGAAAATTTGGCGTTGTGATAAATATGGCGGAAGAAACCCTTACCATGTTCAGCCAACAAATTCCAGTATATTTTTGCTCTGGTGGAATCCCAACGGATCCAGTCCACTCTGTACAGGTCAATCTAGCTTACAGCGACGGAGTGATTCCTGTTCATTATCATTGACTGAGTCGGTGGACTAGGATCCTCCCCAACCAGATATATGAATACAAAGGAATCCTGCTTCGAGCAAAGCGTGCTTTAAGCCTACTGTCTTGACACAAGAGCATAGTAGGGACTAGGCTGGAAATTGATGTCCCTAAGGGGCTTTATGGAGAAATTATGGCGCCTCACCAGCGCTCGCAGCTCAAACCACATGTGGCTCAGGGTTACTGTTTCCTGGGAATGGGGAGGTGAAGGTGCTGCTAGAAAATCTACAGAAGAAGGCAATAACGATCCAGAGGCACCAAGTGATGGCTTACCTACAATTTGATACTATAGAAGAAGTTCGTCATAAACATGATTTTGGCTCATGGGAGAATCTCAGATTACCAGCTTGCTCCTCGTTTGGCATACTGACCGTGGTTCCACGGGAAGCGCTCACGGGATTATCAGCAGAACAACAAGATAAGGCTATGGCATTATTTGAAAAGTATTGGGATATTTTTGCAAATGACAATCATGACCTGGGGTGCACTCAAGGAGTAGTACATCGGATAGATATGGGGGTTTACCCTCCCATTTGTTTATGACCTATTAGACGTTCAAAAGCAGCAGAAGAGGTTGTCTCTAAAGAAGTGGATAAACTTATTGAGCAAGGAATGCTAGAGCTGTCAAACAGTCCGTGGTCATCACCTGTGCTCATTGTAAAGAAGAAGGATGGCTCAAATTGAGTGGTTATTGACTATCATAAACTCAATAACATAAAAAAGAAGGATTCCTACCCTCTTCCACGGATTGAAGATGCGTTAGACTGGTTTGGAGGAGCGTACAATTTCTTGGCCATGGATCTGATCTTGTGGTATTGGCAGATTGAATTGCCATTAGTGGAATGGGAGAAATGCGTGATCATCATCTCGAGAGGGTTGTTCCAGCTGACTCACATGCCACAAGGGTTGTGTAACGCCCCAGCTACATTTCAGCGGAGCATGGATACAATTTTAGGCGATTTAAAGCTGTCCTGCGTTCTCATTTACCTTGATGACATCAATGTGTTTTTACAGACGTTTACAGAGCACCTGGCCCACTTGGAGAAAGTGTTTCAGCATCTCGCTTCCACTAATATCAGATTTAAGCCACAAAAGTGTCTTTTCTTTAAAGAGCAATTGGAATACCTTGGGTTTGTCGTGGATTCAAATGGGCTTAAACTGCAACCAGCTAAAGTTGATGCAATAGGCAAGATGACTTGTCCAAGGAATAAACGGGACTTTCAGGTGTTTCTAGGGATGGTTGGGTACTACCAACGGTTCATTCCCAATTTCAGCTGCATCAGGGCCCCACTTTTTGAGTTATTAAAATTAAACGCTTCTTTCAATTGGACGGAATGATGCCAGAAGGCTTTCAATGTATTGTGTACCGCATTAGCAAGCGCACCCATTTTGCAATATCCCAACTTTGATAAACAGTTCATAAATCAAACTGAAACATCCCTCGCTGCTATTGGGGCGGTATTATCTCAGAAGGATGATGATGGTGTGGAACATTTTGCCGCATTCTGTAGTTGAAGTTTGAACTGTCACAAACAAAACTACATCGTAACCAAGTGGGAGTGTCTAGAAGTGATCTACACTTACAAACAATTTTGGGTTATCTGCATGGGGTGAGATTCCAAGTAGTGACGGATTACTCTTCCTTGCTCTGGCTACAGAATATTCATGAACTGGAAGGACATCTCGCACGTTGGGCTCTGAAGCTGCAAGCATATGATTTCAAGATTTTACATCAACTGGGAGCAAAACATCAAAATGTGAATTGTCTTTCTCAATTGCCCATGGTTGCTATCACAGTAGATCTAGCTGATATAATGTATGGAAAGATGGTGGCGAACAGATACCAAGATGAGCCGCTGCAGGTGATCAAGGTGTTAGATGGACTCAGGGAGAATACCTTTGTATGAGGGGAAGAACTATACAAGTGGATCGGAGACTTGACGCTGAATTTTCCAAGGCCTTTAGGTAGACCCTCGATAATTATGGATGCTCATTGGGCTGTGGACATAAAGGATTGTGGAAGACGCTAGAGTTTTTGTGACCCTGATACTTCTGGGAAAGCATGCATTATGACGTATTGGAAACGGTTAGTTGTTGCCATCAGTTTCAAGTAGAAAAGCCTTTCCGCAAGAAAACCACCTACCAACTAGTGAAACCTCAGTTCGCATGGCACACCGTTTCCATTGATGTAGTGGGGCCTCTGACAACTAGTGCCAATTGATCCAAGTATATAATTGTTGCCATTAATTATTTGGCCCAATGGGTGGAGGGCAGGGCCATTAGCGACTTGGGAGTGGTCATCACTGCCAAGTTTATTATGGAGTGTGTTATACAGCAGCACGGCTGTCCACAGTTCATTCTGACGGACAATGGAATCAACTTCACTTTGCATATCCTTCCAAAGTTAAATGAGTTGATGGCTATTTGTGGGGTTTTGACCACCCCTATCATCTGGAATCAAATGGGATGGTGGAGCGAGTCAATGGAACCCTAGTGAACATACTTCACAAATTGATAATGTATCGGCCCTCAGAATGGAGTTCCTTTCTACCTACTGCTGTGTTCACTTATAATATCAGCTATCATTCTGCCACTGGTAAGAGTCCCTTTCAACTGCTGTATGGATGACATCTAGCTCTGCCTGCCTTGCTATATTTGTGTGTAAAGGACACTGGTGGTGTGAATCCTCAGCAATATCTGAAGCAACTCATGGATACATTGATCAAGTTGCAAATGGAAGCCTACTCCACCAGTTAGCTAAGAATATTCGCGACCAGGCGGCTGACCAAAAGCGCCAGAGCAGATTTCCATTGTTTGCTGTGGGGAATTATGTTTTATTCCACGACCAGCATGGATTAGAATGAAAAATAAGCTCTCTGACATTTGGGTTGGCCCATTTGAGATTATTGAGAAGACTGGCATGGATGTCTACACAATTAAGGAGCCTGCTGGGGGTCAGATTATCAACCAAGTCCACGCGAAGTTCCTTTAAGCATACAAACAGTAAGAGCCTATCATCCAGTCAAAGGGGGGTTAATGTCGGGAAGTTGATATGACTGGACAATATGCTACCCATATCAGTAGATTGGAGGGGGATTGAGATGAGTCTTGAGATTTACAAAAAAGGGATACTTGAATTATAATCGAGAAAAATGAGGACATTCGGCGAAATGAGAGGATTCATGCTGAGGTTTGATATGAACAAGAGTAATTCAAAAAGATAAGAAGAATAGAAGATTACAAAGCCAAAAATTCATCCAGCTGGGGAACCAAGGTATAAAGAGTCTCATGGAAGATTAAAGGGGATATTCTCTTACAAGGGAAAAGGGAGCGCAGATAATTCTGCGATTTATATTAAAATAAAGGTAGAAATAAGGGGCAATAGCTCCATATATTTTTTTATCAAGTTATTAATAAGTCGGCGATCCTCATATCATCCGATTGGGTTGCTCAGTGTCTCATACCCTGTGCAAAACCAACTCAGCGGACTCAAGCCCAAACGCTGAGAATGGACAATCCCCACATGGTGGACTTCCAATAATATGTAATTCTGGAGCTTAAGGGCTCATCAATCCAATCGTCCATCTGGCTCTTTCATCTGTTGTAAACACCATAGTAAGGCATGATCTGTCGCTACAGTGAAATGATTTTTTTAGTACTAGATGGTCCCAACCCGAGGGGGGATTCATCGATGTTTATTGAATTACGCCTGGGCTCCTAAGAGCCTGAGGCGAGGGAAGGGGAGGGAGGAGGCATCGAGAAAGGGAGGGGGTTTGCGCGCCAGAGCCGTGCTGCAGTGACAACTGAGCGGGGAGGGTTGGCGACATAGTGCAGACCTTCAGGGCCATCTCAAAGTGTACCTGAAAGTGGGTGATCATGTGTGGAAGGGTCCACACCTGCTGGTCAAAGGCAGCACGAAGGAAGGAGTTATGGATGGTCCAGATGGCTGTGGCATAGGCGAGGACACGGAGGGGTCAGTGGCAACCAGGCAATGTCTGCTCAAACATGAGGTCTTGCACAGGGTGTCCAGACCAGGGCTGAGCATGGAGGAGCGCGCGGGCCTTTGGCCAAAATGCGGTGACACCTGGACAGGTGAAAAACAATGGAGGTGGGAGTCAATAGGCTCCACACAGCGTGGGCAGCTTCGGTGCTGGAAGGTAGGGCCAGTCTGGTCCCCTGTCCTGTATGAACAGTGGAGCACCCTCCATAAGGTGTTGGACACCTTTGCTGACAGGATGGGGTGATAGACGTCCTTCCACAATTCCTTAAGGTCAAATCTCACGGAGGGAGGGAGGAGCTCAAGGAGTCTTGGGCGGATGGGAGGACGATCTTGGGGGTTAAGGCGAGTTGTGACAACTTGTCCATTGTGCACAATTGCATGGCGACGTGGGCTGAGGCCAGGGCCTTCCCTTCTGTATGGGAAGGCATGGTGGATCCGCGCGCCTACTCGTTTCAGGGCAAGGAGAGCCTGGTTCCAGTAGGGGGATGAGGATGGTTTTAGGCGATGGCCTGGGTAGTTTGTGAGCCACTCCCCTAATGAGGTCAGAGATGCTCTAGGAAGACCAGGGCTGCTGACACTGACTGGCGGAGGGCGGGCGCCCATTGGGGCATGGGGGTCGCGTCCCAGCAGACAATCGGCCATAGGAACTTCAGGAAGATTGTGGTGGCGTGGGATCGCGTGTCCAGAAGCCCTAGGCCCCCTTCATTTCAGAGTCGGGAAATGGTTGAGAGCCATTGGTGGATGGTTTGAGCCCCAGATCCAACAGCGGAGTAGTACATTGAGCCGCGTATAAAAGGCATCTGTGAATGGGCAGACGTGCGCTAGGAACCAGACTTTGGAGAGGAGGAACACATTGGCCATCAGAGCTTGACCCTGGGGGGTGATGTGCCGCCGGTTCCAGCTGGCAATCCTGGAGTTAACTGCTGCAAGGAGCAAGTCCTCATTGTCTTTTAGCGCAACTCCTTGTTGGTTGGTGAGAACGCCCAGGTGACGGAAGGTACCGCGCTCAGGTTCAATACCAAATGGTGGGGGGAAGGTGGGGGAGCCGACCTGTACAACTGTTGTCTTGGAGGTGTTGACCATGGCGTTGGACGCCTTGGTGTACCTCTTAATGGTCACAGCAGCGAGGGCAACCTCCCCAGGGCAGCCAAATGCAATGGCAGTGTCATCTGCAAATGCCATGGTGCGTATGGGGGCTTTACCTGGGACCAGAATCCCTGTTAGCTTGTCCTGTAAGGAGGCCAAGAGGGGGTCAAGGGTGATGTTAAAAAGGATAGGGCTCAGGGGGTCCCCTTGCCGGAGACCTTGTCCAACTGGTACTGCCACTGTAAAACCCATTGGCGCCAGGACTCTGGTGTGGAGCTGGTCATAGAGCGCTGATATCCAGCGCCTAGATGCGGGTGGGAGATGGAAGCGGGCCAGGGAAGCATCAATATACTTCCAGGCTACCTGATCATATGCTTTCTCCATATCCAGGAGAGCCACAAAGCCATTCACCTTACGAGAATTAGCAGTCAAAGTCACGTGAAGGTCATTATAGTTGTCCCATAACGACCTCCCCGGAATAAAACCGTGCTGGGATGGGGAGAGGCGAGGTGACACCCATTTGGTGATGCGGTTGGCCAGAAGCTTCGTGAAGAGCTTGTGGTCTGTGTTGATCAACGCTATGGGGCGCCAGTTCGCCAGGTTCTCACGGTCTGACTTCTTGTGAATGAGGGTCGTGATTGAGCCTCTGGAGTCAGGGAGGACCTCGCCATTCACCAAGAGTGCAGCGAAGAGGTCGCGGAGGGTTCTGGCTATCACTGCAGGTTCCAGAAGGTACACCTCGAAGGGTATTCCATCTGGGCCTGGGGCTTTAAGCCGTGGGGATTTCAGAAGGGTTTCCATCACCTCCTGGATGGAAATAGGCGCCAGTAGAGCCTCATCAGCTCGTGGGTCAATGGGCGGCTCTGAAGCCCGCCACAGGAAGTCTTGGATGTCCGATGGGTCCACCTGGGTGGCATGGAAGAGGCTGGAGTAGAAGCGGTTTAGTTCCTGCGTGATTTCCTCCTTATCTGAAGTGGTTGTAGTGCAATCTTCAGTGCAGTAATATCCTGCGCTGTTGACCGGGATTTCTGTTTCTGAAAGAAGAAGCGGGTGGGGCGTTCCCATTAAGCATAGTAACGAGATGCTGTAAAGTTTTCTGCCCGTTCTTCCTGCAGTGTGAGCTCCAAGCGGAGTGCTTCCTGCGCCGCTTCCCAGTCTTCCAACCATCTGGGAGAGGGCGAAGGCTGGCAGTTTCGCTCCAGATGTCTGATTCTGGCTTCCGCCCTTTTGACTCTGGCGCGAGCTGCAGTCATCTGGGCTTTGGCACAGTTGTAAGCAACGCGGGTGATGCCCTCCTTGGTCACCGCCCATCTAGCCTTGTGGTCAAGAAGGTGGGGTGGGGGGAGGTGAGAGTCTCCCGGATGGTCATAGACAGCTTCTCCTTAGTGAAAGGGTTGTTGAGAAGAGCTGGGGCAACCCTAGGCCAGAACCTACGCGACGGTCTAGGTGTGGTGGTGAGGACAACGGTGAGTGACCTGTGATCGCTCAGATGGTTGTCACGAGAGATGGGATAGGAGATGCGGCCAATTAGCAGGGGGCCAATCAGTTCCATATCTATGCGTGACGCTGACTGGAAAGCTCCTCCATCATACTGGATCCTAGTCATGCAACCTAGGCCAGACGCGGAGGGTGGAAGCGCATCTATAAAGCCACTCAGGCGAAGGAAATCCTGGAGGCGACTTGATCCAGGGCGTTCCTTTGCTGCAAGGGGGTAAGAGTCACGGACGCGACTTATGGTTGTGTTGAAATCTCCTAATAGGACTGTATTCCGTGGGAGATTGAGTCGGACGATCTCTTCCAAGAGCCGATTTTGCTCCTGACCTGCATTAGGCAGGTAGATGCTTGCAGCGAAGAAGGAGAAGTCAGGAGTGGTAAGTTTGGCCAGTATGAGGCGGCCACCTAGATATTGTGAAAAAGAATGGGTTTTAACCCGGGGATTCAAAACAATAAAGGCGGCATGGTTTGTCCAGAAGGAGTTGCCTCCAAACTGTTCATTCCATGCAGATTGTTTGTGGGGGAGGATATGGGGCTCCTGGACTGCAGCGATGTCAATTTGTGCTGACCTGAAGTTTTGGAGGAGGCGGGCTCTCCGCTTAAAGTCCCGCAACCCATTTGCGTTGATGTATTGCAGGGCCAGGGTGCTGCCATGGGGACTCATAGCTGTTCCCCTCCATGTCCTGGGGGTTGCCAGCGCTTAAACCTGCTGCTGTGAGGCGGCTAGTTTTGGGTCCTTTAGCTTGACTATTAGCTGCAATCCGTGAGGAGCGTCGAGGGTTCTGAGGGGAAGGAGAGGGTGGGGGGCGGAGGACCCAGTAAGCCAGCCTAGGATGCTGCCCCGCTCCGTTGCAGGGGAAGGACCTGAGGGTGCTCAATGGTGACCTCCGCGGTGTCCCCATTTGATGAGTCTGAGTCCATATTCACTTCCTCCAACACTGCAAAGGATCCGCGCGAAATGGACTGTGGGGTTGGGGTAGGACTATTTGAGGTGGCACTTCTACCGCAGGCCGCAGGTTGCCAGTCCATGCTGGTGGGCATAGCTCCATTGGGAGCTGAGGGTTGATGCTATAAATCTCTGGTGGAGGTTGGTAGGGGTGCCGCGGAGCCCTGAGTGGGGGTGGCTGACGAGAGGCTCCCTGTGGGAGATGCCTTGCGCTTGGTGAGAGAGGAGTTGACTCTGAGAGATTGGAGGGGGTGCCCACTAGAAGGGGGGCATGAGCGCGAAGGTATCCCATACTAATAGTGGGGTTAGCTGTTTCAACTGCTAGGCGTAAGGCCTCAGGGGACAGGTCTTGAACGGGAACCCATTGTGTGGGTTGTGGAATTTCTGCTGCAGCCACGTGGGATCGTTTTTGGCCTGGTTTAGGCCCCTGGGTGGTGGCTAAGAGGGCTTGTTTTCGAGGTGTGCAGCCACTATACAAGTGTCCAAGGGCGTTACACCATGAACACCGGGGGCGCGCCTGATCAGGGTCGACAAAAAAGATCACAGGGCATGCCCCAACTACCGCCACACGAGGAATAACCTCAATGTTGCGGGATACAGTGGGGGAGGGGATGAACGACGCCCTAGCAGTGCGAGCTCTTTGAGTGGGAGCATAGTAAGAGGGGACGCTAAAGTCCACTGAAAGAACAGACCCAAACTCCATTAAACCACGATGGAGTGCAAGTTTAAGAGACTCAGGATCAACAGTCGTTGGTAGGTTGGAAAAAGTAACCCATGAAATTTTCTCCAGGTGAGAGCGTGTGCGGGAGATGCGAAGAGATCCACGTGGAATAATGACCGGGAGGGTGGCAGCATGGTCAGCAAGGGCAGCTTCAGTGAAGCCCACATCGATGTAGTGTCCCTCCACTGATTCATGGATGGTGGTGTTAATTGGGAATGTCTCCGCAATCGCTGCAAAGTATGAGAAGTAATCCTCTGTATAGAATTCAACAGGGTTATGCCCATAATAAAGGCGAATTGCGTGGGATAGGGTTGAGCGAGGTAGAGCTTTTTGCGCTCTAGTTTCAGCCCATTTCTTCTTAACATCAGCAATAAATGCCACTTCACGGGGATCAGCTTTTGGTAGCATTGGTGCCAGAGGTTTTTGCCACGCCCCAGTGGCTCCTTTGGTACGTTTGTGTTTGCTTTGGGCTGCAATCGCAGGTTGAGTGTGAGCTGGTGGTTTGAACAAGTTTGTGGAGTTCCCTTGTTGCTGGAATGTTACAGCAATTGCTGGCGTTATATTAAATTGAGGGGCGGATTGTTGGACCTCGCTAAATTGGGGAGGCCCATCCAGATTGGAATTAACTCCATCCAATTGGGAGGAGGGCGATGTTTCATCACCATCCCAATCTATTTTTGTAAATTCAGCTCGAGTATTTGCTTCTACAGTGAAATGATTCCTGTACAGAAAAAGACAAAAGTTTGATGGCCAATAATATGGATAGACATTCATGTTTGCTTACACTGTAATTTCGTTCTAAATGGGTTAATTGTCTCATTAAATTAAGCCTGGGGTGATCAAATTGGCTTGAGTTGTAAGGAGAGTATCTATAACTCTCTAGTTCCCAGCTTGGTAATGCACGAAGCATGGGACCAAAGCAAGGGATACGTCATCAGAGTGAACATAAAAATAGCCCAGCAGAGGGTACTGGAGCTAAGTAGACATAGGGCAAGGGTGTTGAGCACTGTGAAAGTAATAATACCTCGAGAAATCCTCAGAACTAGGCCATGACCCAGAGAGCTATCAGTAACCAAGTTTTGTACAAGGGTAGAGTGCATCGGTGACTCGGTTTGGAGGGAACCTGGTAGGCTCAGTGGTGTACCTGAGGCTGTGATAGTTTTAAATAAAATAAATCAGCTCACACGCCACAAGACATCCATAAAGAGGTCCATGCACAGCTGCGCCCAATCTAACAAAAAACCGTAAAACAACTATGGGGTTTATTGAGAAGATGACCAACGAGAAACGTTGGTCTTGAGTAATCATAATTAAGCCAACTTGGGACATTTTGGATTAATGGAAGTGGTAACAAGCCTTGGTGCACCAAAAGGCGCACGCTATTATCTGAAAGGGTCACATACTTCAAAATTGGTTTTACTCTAGTAATTTACTGAAGTTGAACCCATCCTAAGCTTTTTTTAGTACTAGATGGTAACCCATCCTAAGCTTTCATTTTTGTAGATAGAATGGTTTAAACCCCGTTTACCAATCAATTGAATCAAGCCATCCTTGTTCAAAACAAAACTTGTTCATTTTATTGCATGTGCCAAAACAGGGGCTGGGCTTTAGGCACCTCACTTGTACCAACCTAAGCATATCTAAACTGTACCCAGCGTTGATCTAAGGTGTTCTTGAGATCAGGAAGGACCTGAAGTTTTAACTTCTGGATCTCCTGCCGCCCAGCCTTGTCCCTGCTGTTGATTCCCTCTATAATGTTATGTAAATATGACAATACCCTCTCCTCTTTTTTGGGCTCCACCCCCCTCCAGGGGAATTCACCAAGGAAAAGTTTTTGTGGCTGTGGCCAACTTCATGGCAGAATCGGCTTGGTTGAACTTCAATCCTGCAGCCTCATGGAAATGCTCGTGGAATGCTATGATTAGATATTGTACATGGGTGTAATTGCATGCTGGTACCCAACTGTTCTCCGCTATGTCAAATCCCTTCCAGGATACAAGATACTCGAGTCTTCTTCTTACCTGAAGAGAGGCTACAATCTCCTCCACTTTCCATTCTGGCGCCCCATCCATGAGATAAGCCTCGGAAGTCTCTTGAGGAGCCCTCAAGCAACGTGAGCTTGCTTTCATTAAATACTGAAAAGATTCGAAATGAGGAGAAAACTGGTATGAGGTGTGGCCCATCTTTTTGACAACGCGGTATGCCCAATCCTCTTTGGCTCCAGTTTTTTGCATGGTTGCTCAGTTTGGATGTTTTTAGCATCCATCATCACGAGATCTCCTTCCTTGTACATAGTTCCAACTCATCTCTTACCATCAGCATTCTCCTTGTAATCTTGCATGGCCTCATATAAATTTATGCTCACCCCTTGGTTTATTTTCTTGAACATTTTTGCAAATTCCATCACTGCTTCACCTTTTAATCACAACTGGGCTCCACGCTGAAGGTGGGATTGAAGCCATAGTTGGCGAAAAAGGGGGATCAACCAATTGATGCATGTTGTGCGTTGTTATAACTTAATTGGGCCATGGGAGATTGGAAAACCAATCTAAACGATCTTCGGCAGTGTAACAAATCAGGAACTGTTCCAAGAACTTGTTCACTTATTTAGTTTGCCCATCTGATTGAGGGTGATAGGTATTTGAACGGCAGGGACAGATTTGCAGAGTTTTACACAACTCTTCCCAAAAGATGGAGGTAAACGGGGTCCCTGATCACTAATAATTTCTTGAGGGACCCCGTGAAGAGCAAACACATTAGCAACAAAAGGCCTAGCCATCTTAGCCGCGGTGGCTGTGGTTATGAAAGGGATAAAGTGAGCGAACTTTGTAAAATGGTCCACCACCACCATGATAGCATCATAGCCATCAGATACAAGCAATTTGACAACTAAATTAACTGATAGGGAAGTCTAAGGCCCATCAGGCTTTTAAGTTTGGTACCAACAACACTTCTAAAGGCTAGAAATTTGGTAAATTTGGTTGCAGACTAGGCACTCTTTATAATACCTGCCTACCTGAGCGAAAAATCCCTTCATATTGTAATTGTGGTAGATAAGCTCAAGTGTCTTCACCTTCCCAGGATGACCAACGTTAATTCCGTCATGATGGTCCCAGATGATTTCCAGGAGAATTGGTCAAGCAGGAACCCATAGGCGCCCCTGAAACCACACCATCTCATCCTTTACGTGATAAACTCTGGTAATATCCTCCTGATTCAATGCGCTCTTTGAAAGGACCATAGTATATTTGGCCAACAAAGGCTGAGAATGGAGTACCTTTCTGAACATACAATTTTCCTCCGAATTTTCTAGAGGAGCGAGCGCTGGCCCATTGGCCAAGGAGTAGGAAAGTTGAGACACAATTTTACCCGGTTTAATCATTAAATGGGTATTATGCACCTTCAAATTCTTAGGATTGGGAGCTATTGCAGAGTTACGGCTCAAAGCATCCGCTAAACCATTCTCCTTGCCCTTTGTAAACTCATAAGAAAACGCAAATTGGCAATAGTCTTATGCCAGCGGGTTTGCTATGGGGTTAAGGCATGAGGTGCGTGGTAATACAGTAAGGCACGGTGATCTGTATGTGGAAGGGTTGGGATGAGCCATGCAAGTGATGACGCCAATAAGTCAGCGCCTCAACCACTGCTAAAAACTCTTTATCATATACGGCATAGTTTAACTCTGGTGGAGACATCTTCCTAAAAATATCCCACTGGATGTTCTATTCCATTTTCGCCTACTTGTAAGAGGGCTGCCACTATGGCGAAGTTGGAGGCATCTGAAGCAACAATAAACCATTGGGGTCAACATGGCGAAGAACGGAAGTGGACAGCAAATTACACTTTAATTCTTGGAAGGCATCTTCCAGAACAGGGAACCACTGAAGCGCTTTTGCCCCATTCGCCTTATACAAAGGTGATGAAACTTCAGAAAGATTTGGCGTTAATTTATTAAGGAACGTACATGACCTCAAAAAACTTCTCAATTCCTTAACCAAAATGGAGTGGTCATACTCATGAATTGCCTTCTCCTTGTCTGGAGTTATCATGTGTCCTTGTTCAAACAAGACGTTTCCCAGAAAGGTGAACTGGGACTTAAAGAACTCACAATTACTGATTTTCAGTGTAAGGTTGGAAGCCCTCAAATGCTCCACCACCTGCCAAAGGTATACTGCATGGGACTCATTGTCAGGTAAAATACCAAATATAATACATGTAAGCTACCGCAAATACCCCCAGCAAGTCCTCAAAGCTGCATCAATATGACGTTAAAAAGATAGCATGGGCATTTTTAAGCCCAAAGAGCATAACCCGAAATTGGAAGTTCCTTTTCTGATACAGAATGCGGTCAACCACTCCTAGCCCTTCTTGATAAGGATCTTATTGAAATAGGTTAAACAATACAGCTTGGAAAAGACTCTTGCTCTCTCCACATAGCATGCAATCTGAGAGTCCAGGGGGATGGGATGTAAGTTGGTACAGTGATGTTGTTGAGATTCCCATAATCTATGCATGGGTGTAAGGTACCATCAGCCTTCTCAACAAAGAGAAGTGGAGAACATACAGGGGAATTTCACTGAAAAATTGCACCTTTGGCTATCTGCTCCTCAACCCACACATCTAAGACCGCTTCCTCCCATACTTTCAACGGATAAATTGTGTAAGATATATGAACCAAATCGCTGGTGAGCTTGAACTTGCAATAAAACACTGAATGATCTGGTAGTGCATTAGCTGAAGCCGCATAAAACGAATATTCCAACCCCTCTAAACAGGAAGATAGAGGAACCTCCATAGAGGGCTTCAGCAACAGGGAAAGACTGAGAGTTTGAATATGGACCAATGGGGCAATCGCCCTGAAAATTGGTTTCAGCCAAAGGGGCCACCAATTTTGCGTTCATTCTTCAAAGCTAAGGATAGGGTATTTTCTTTAGAGTTAGTCCTGACGTCAAAACTTTCGCCACCACTCTACAACCAAAATGATGGGTTACAAGATGTTTTTGATAGCTTGGAAGTGGTCAGACAAATGTAAGTGTCAACTTAATAGTCTACTAACCCTGTGGTTTTCAGCGTGGGAATACCTTGAGAAGCCCCTCCTCTAACCATACCACCTGGCAAGTAACTCAGCTTAAGGTAGTCGGTAAGGTCTTGGTCCATAAAATTCTCAGAGGCTCCAGTATCCACCAAAATAGTAATGCTGATTTTCCCTAAAGAGGATGAAAGGGTAGCAGTCAATAAAAATAACCCAAATGGTCTTTATCTATAGCAGAAAACGCCAACACTTCACCACCAATCTCTTCTTCAGGGTCTAACATTCCCCCAGGATAGGTATCTGCATCAAAGAATGGAGAGGGATATTTGGCCACTCTTACTACTGAGGCATCATATCCCACCATATCTTCAGCAACTGCAGTGCGTTTCTGTATCATAGTTGTAACAACTTCTCCACCTCCTGGATTCCGCGGATCATTGTTGTAGTCAAGCATGGGTTCTCTGGGGTGATCTAATACACTGAAATGGGGTCTATATCTGAGCCATATGGGAAAGTACATGGCTCAGTAGTATATATGGAAACGTCATCAGAAAATGCATTTTGGGCCACAAACGACCCTATGCCCATTTTGACAACGGTTTGTATGATGTTATCCAAGGCCTACACCCCCAGGCCCTTTGTTGATGACCCCACCTGCACCATCCAAATGCAGTGCTGAGGAAAACAGTATTTCAGTATCAATTTAATTAAATCTGGTGGAAAGCCAGGTATTCATGACTCATAAATTGTGAAGCGACTGTATCAACCAAGTACAGGCAAGAAGGGTGAGTACTTTCCGATCAGAGGTAATAAGAATAATGCCAGAATTCTTGAGCCCTTGGCAAAATGCAAAAGCAGTGGTGGGCCCCAATGTGGCCGTGGCTACCAGCTGGTGCACACCGTGTGCACTTCACAAAAGTCCCACACAGAAAAAGTTCGTGCATGTAAAGTTAAAAGGTTGGTCTTCTAATGTAAGAAGAGTATCTATAACTCTCCAGTTACTAGCTTAGTGGTGCACGAAGCATGGGACCAAAGCAAGGGAACACGACATCAGAGTGAACATAAAAATAGCCCAGCAGAGGGTGCTGGAGCTAAGTAGACATATGGCAAGGGTGTTGAGCACTGTGAAAGTAATAATAGCTCGAGCAATCCTCAAAACTAGGCCATGGCCCAGAGAGCTGTCAGTAACCAAGTTTTGTAAAAGGGTAGGGTGCATTGGTGACAGGGTTTGGAGGAACATGGTGGCCCAGTAGTGTACCAGAGGCTGTGATAGTTTTAAATAAAATAAATCAGCTCACACGCCACAAGGCTCTTCAAAGAGGTCTGAGCACAGGTTCACCCAAGTTAACATACAAAAACTGTAAAACGACCTTGGGGCTTACTGGGAAGATGACCAACAAGAAACGCTGTTCTCAAGTATCTATAATTAAGCCAACTCAGGTAAATTTTGGTTCAGCAGAAGTGGTAATAAGCCTTAGTGCAACAATAGGCGCACGCTTCCATCCAAAAGGGTCACATACCTTAAAATTGACTTTACTCAAGTAATCAACTGAAGTAGAACTTGACCCAAGCTTTCAATTTTGTAAATAGAACGGGTTTCAAACCCCCATTCACCAATCGCCAAATTAAGCTGTTGTCATTCAAAAAACTCGTTCATTTTACTGCATGTGCTGAAAC
Organism: Massospora cicadina; assembly: GCA_022478985.1. NCBI lineage: Eukaryota > Fungi > Entomophthoromycota > Entomophthoromycetes > Entomophthorales > Entomophthoraceae > Massospora > Massospora cicadina. The sequence continues at coordinate 120,883 of JAKSZP010011902.1, forward strand.
AGGGGCTGGGCTTTAGGCACCTCACTTGCACCAACCTAAGCATATCTAAACTGTACCCAGCGTTGATCCAAGGTGTGCTTGAGATCAGGAAGGTCCTGAAGTTTTACCTTCTGGACCTCCTGCCACCCAGCCTTTTCCCTGCTGTTAATTCCTCTATAAAGTCATGTAAACATGACATGAGTCCATTTGAACCAGAATGGCCCCCACAACCACATCACTAGTGTCATTAAATAGGCTGAAGGGTTTATAAAACTCAGGATTTACCAGAATAGAGGCCATAATCAGGGTTTTTTGTAAGACATCAAAGGACTGCTTCTGGGAATCCTCCCATTGTAAAGAAACTTCTTTATGGATTAGGTATAAGGTGGCCTGACAAGCTCAGCAAAGTGTGGTATAAATTGTCAGTAATACCCAACCATGACAAAATAAACCTTATTGTCAAGAAAATTCCTGGGTTGAGTCATTTTCTCAATAGCGGTCACCTTGTCAGGAAAAGTCGGAATCCCTTTGCAGTTGACCTTATGATCAAGAAATTCCATCTCAGTCTGAAAGAAATGGCTTTTGTGGGCTTTTATTCCAATTCATCAGAGCGTAACCATCCAAATTACTTCCTTCAAGTGGACCAAATACTGGTTGCACATGCGCAAAAATACAGTTATATCATCCATGTAGACCATCACACATGACATTTTCATTTCTCCAACAGGCAGTCCATGGCCTGCTGGAAATTGGCCGTGGCGTTGCACAGCCCTGAGGCATGCAAGTGGTTTCAAATAAACCTTCACTCGTGATAAGTAAACAATTCTCTTGGTCATCCAGTGCAAGCTCAATTTGCTAGTACCCACTGGCAAGATCCATTGCAGAGAAAAATTGGGACTCAGCTAAGAGGGTAAGGAGTTATCAATATTAGGTAGCGGGTAACTATCTTTCCAAGTAATGGCATTTAGATGGTGGTAATCCATTATTATACAATGCTCTCTATCCTTCTTCCGCATAAGCAACAACAGCAAGGCCCAGGGAATATGATGATTTTAGCAGCCTGGCATCCATTAATTATGTTAATCCTTTCACATCCTGAGCTTCATCAACTTAGACTTCTGATAGGGGCAGATGCAAATTAGAGGGGCATCGCCAGTCAGCATTTGATGTTGCACCCCCTTCATCATCCCAAAAATCCTCTAGGCCGATGGAAAAAAATAATGCATATTCTCCAATTGGGGCGTCAGCCTGTTGTTGTTCACAAGTAAGCGTATCACTATTTTCTACCTCAATTCAGGCTATCATAACATTATTGTCTATTACTAAGTTGCGAAGTTCTACACATTCTCGGATGAACTCAGCTGGTCAACAGGCAATATCCATACATATGTGACGGGTCTGTCTGAGTTTTCTGCATTGGCCAATCCATAAAGTTGCTCATTAAGATAGTCAATGGGCCCTGGTAAGTGGGATTCAGCAGCTCTAGGACAGGTAAGGGTTCTCAGATGGCTAAATTACTCTCTCCTAGAATTTTTAATAAGTGGACTGTCAGTATGGTAACTTGAAGACCAGTCTCCACTAGGATCTGCAATTTAGGTGATATGACTACGCGCCCAGGCGCATACATAGGCATTCCTTCTGTAGCCTCTGCGCTGGAAGGCGGCAGCTTTCTCTTTGGTCAAAGTACCTGATACTCTAGCCGTTTGATGCAATCTATTTGTTACAGTAGGCAACATTGGGGTTTCCTCTTCCTTTTATCCTTAGGAGCGTCTTTCACAACCTATAGGAATGTGGTACACTAAAATTGTAAGTATAAATCAAGGTGTCTTTTAGGATTATTGAACTCAACTAGGAACTGGGTGCCAATAAGCAAGTCATATTATCATTTTCTAACACAATGGCGGGAGCTGTAACAACCAGAGAGCAAAATTGAAGAGACAAGGAGGAGTAGGCTCCCAGGGAGCGGGTACAATGAGGTCCTGCCATTCCATAGTCTAGGGAGTAATTATGGTCTGACACAACTTTGATCCGCTTGACCAGCCACAAGTAAATGACTTTGACAGGAGAGTCAGTGTCAATGATGGCCAATATCTTAGCCTTTTGTACAACAACTTCTACTCAAGTAACTTCAGTGCCAAAGTGAGGAATTGATTAAATAGAGTTTTTCTGGAGGGTGCAGTCCAGAAAAGGCAGAGTAAAAGGAAGTTAAGTCTTCATTCAAAATAATGAAATCTGGGACGTCATATAGTCAGATTTCTCCAAAACATAAAGCTTGGTGCAGAATGGCAGATGGTTGTGGTTGAGGTGTTGTGTCTTCAGCAGAGGGTGCCTCGCGCCCTAAGCTGACTCCGCTTTTCTGACTCATCAGCTTGCTTTTTAAAACAGGAGCTTTCTTGGTGGCTGAAGATTCCACAATATGAGCATGGGTTGTGACATGGTTTTAATCTCTGAAAGCGTCTGATGGCGTAGATATATGGTCAATTCCCTTATTCAGAGCTGATCATGCTTCAGGATTTGCCAATTTCATTATTGACTCATTAATCTAAGGATAAATTAAACATTTTTTTGGCATTCTGGAAATAGTTTATCAAAATGGTACTGTGTTAAAAGCGGAGAGAGTATCTGAGATGATATTATTCAAGGTAACCCAGTCACAGAAAGCTAACGCCTGTGCTTCATCGTAGGAGCATTCTAAAAATTCAACATGAGCTTGCCCTCATCTCAGGCAGATATGCATTATAGCCTTCTTATGTCTAGAGAGGGTTAATGTAATTCACAGGTTCATGCCAATAGGCGATTAAGGAGTTGGAAAGCGCAAGCCATGTTACCAACCACATGACTGACAATCTCTCAGAGAACCATTCCCGAACCTGGATGCTATTATCAGAGTTTGTGACGTATTCTTGGATCAAGGTTCCAGAGATGCTGCAGGCAAGCAGCAAATCCTGGCCCCAGGATAATACCATGAATGAAGCCAAAGCCTGTCCTATCTCACTAGTGGAACTCATCATTCTGGTTTATTCTGAATGTTATTTCTTTTTTTAAAAAACTTAGATAAAATTTTAAGCAAGCAACAACTCTGAGGTCTTTATTGTAAAATCCTTTGAGAAAAACGAAACTGTATCTACAGTTGCCGCTTCCTCAACTTAAAGCATTTTCAATAGTTATATTATTTAATCCTAGATTAGGCTTTTGAGCGATATCTAAATAAATGCTCATGAAAGTTTTATATCCCAAATTACAAAAAATCGGAGAATTTGAGATAACAGTCATTTGATATATAGGATCAGCCCTCATTCTCAAATCCCCAAATCCTTACCTACAATTTCCGACTCTAATGGTTTTTCTTATTGTTCCAACTCTTTAAATCCAACCTCTAAATTTGCATGGAAATTTAGACCAATATTCACTAGGTTGATGTGTGGATAAGGCTGGCTCCAATACATTACATCACCCCCTTGTAAATCCAGAAACTCTTAGTTCTTCTTGGGACAAAATGCACACTCTTCTAGTGTCTGCCATGTCTCTTCCTCCATTGGATACCCTCTCCACTTTACCAGGAATTGCCGCTGACCACTCACCCAACACTCCTTCAAGATTTGCTTGACCTCATATTCATGGTTTTCCTCCTCCCGTGGGCTCAATGGCCCAGGGCGCTCTGTACCATGCCCCCAGAATCATCAAATCTGAGAACCATGGACAACTGGATGGGCCTTCAACCCTTCCTGGAGATCCAATTTAAATGAAACCTTGTTGACAACCTGAATCACCTTATAATGGCCTAAGAACTTTAGTCCTATTTTCTGGCTCTTCACTGGTACCACATAATTCTTCGTTGTCACCAACACTCAATCTCCTGGAGCAGACAATGGGTCTGGTGCTCTTTGTCAATCTGCATACCATATTTGCCATGCTGTGGCGCGCTCCAGGTTGTTTCATAATTTCCTTGCAATTTCTGACATTCTTTGTGATAATTTATCCGCTACCTGGCATACTCCACCATCTGACCCCCCCCCCATCCAAAGCTGGATTGGATCCATGATTTGCAAAGAATGGCGTCAGCCCTACCAACGCCTGATTGTAGTTATTATAGGCAAACTGAGCTGGTCTGATCCAGGTTATTCAATTATCTTGCTGATCTGAGACGTAGTATTGGAGGTATTGCTCTAATATTTGGTTTACCCTCTCTGTCTGCCCATTGGACTGAGGATGATATGCCAAAGTTCTCTATATGGGCAAATGCTCAAGTTACTGAGCAAATTTGCCCAAAATTTTGATATGATTTGGGGACCATGATCTGAAATGATATCCGCTAGTAAGTCATGATGGGTAAATATTTAGTAAATAAAAAACCTTTGCAGTGTCTTTAGCTGAGAATTTGAGGTACATGGGAAAAACTCGGCATATTTAGTTAACCAGTTGACAATAACCATTATCACATCCTTCTCCTGGATCTTAGGTAACCCTGTATTGAAATCCACGCTAATCAACCCCCATGGCCAACTTGGAATCTGGAGTGGGACTTGCTTACCCATATTTTATGATATCCTTTTGCAGTCTGGCCCATATATACTTACATTGCACCAATTCAAAATCCTTGCAACCCCAGGATGTCCTACCAATGGGTGGTCATGTGATGCCGGCAGCACTTCCCACTTCAGTGATGGGTCTGAAAACCCATATCCGTGAGTCATGATACATAATACCACTTTTCTTCTCTTATGTATGATGATGGCTGTGCCATTAGCCTTCTGCCTTTTCTTCCCATGTCCACTGCCCAAATGATGTCCTTATTTGCTTCCTTTGGATCTCCCCTTCCAGTTCACCCTCCTCACTCACCATCATGGCAAATTGGTCTGCCTAGAACATAGTTGCAGTGTTATACTTATACAACTCAGCCTTCTCATATGCTAGCCCCGCATCCCAGCTCAACCAATCTGCAGTGTTGTTAATAGCCCCCAGATGGTATTCCACTCAAAAATCATACTTAGCCAGCTCCACATGCCACCAGTCTTGACGCTGATTCATTTTCCTGGGCTCTCAGTAATATTCCAGTGCCCAATGATATGTTTGTGCTATGAAAGGATGATGGGCGTACAACAAGTGGAATGCCACTCCTGCAGCGCCATGACCACCACCAGTAGCTCCATGTCATATATTGGTGTTGGTATTTTTGCCCATATTTCCAGCCTGCTAGATTACCTGGTATCACTAGGGAAAGATTCCCTAAGGTGAAGTGAATCAGAAATCAGTTGGCACGAGTTTTGGAGGAACTATGTTTGGGGGATTTTGGGATATTCGCCTGGTCATATCTTTTGAGAATTAATCTAGATGCTACTTAAGATCTCATTGGGCGGAGTTGCCAACGAAATAGGGGCATCTGATAGTGAATAACTATCAGGTGTACCAATTGGGATTGTTCAGGTTTCATCACCAACTGATTGGGAATAAATAGCAAGTTGTGAGGTGATTGATGCCGCCTTCAACTAGCAAATCAATTGGTTGGTGAGTGACCTGCCATAATGGGTAATAAGTCCCATTACCTAAGCAGGTCGCTAGCCAAATATGGTTGGTTTGCTTGGATCGAGAGGAAAATGTTAGGGACATGTTTTCTGACTCTTTCCATTTGAGGTCTTGAGGATGTCCAACAAAAAGAATCCTAGCCAGGTTGGGGAAGACCATTGCTGCCAAGACAAGGATGGGTGATTCAATGGCAACGGCTGCCATTTCATCAAAGAGGTGTCAACTGAGATTAGACAGCTAAATTCCAACTATATATTTCCTAGGATTTACTATAATAAAAAAAGAAGTAGTATTTACGAGAACATTACTTTACAGTAAACTAGTATTTACATTATTAATTTGGTGTTAGTTAGACTATCAGCTTCTATTGTGTTGTTCTTTATCAAGGATATTATTGCGGAGGGCAATAATTGGAAGACTCTCAGAGAGAAGAGTAAAGTTCTAAGCTGGGATCTAGAGAAGAAGAAACCACAATCAGGGATAGCTACTGAATGTTTGTTGAGCCAAAAGAGACTGTCACCGGAGTATTTCAGCAAAGATTGGGTGGACAAGAGCATAAGAAACGAATCCCTATGAGAACGACTTAACAAGTATTTAATCAGAAAATACTGGCCAAGTGCTGTGCCGAAATATAATTCACAGTCAGCTATAGATAATAGTCTCCATACTATTATTGATTAATAATTCATTTTATACAGTGGAACAAAGTGCATGAGGAAAATGAACCTTTGCAGTAAAAATGTTACTGGGTTGCTTACAGATAACAACCAAAGAGTAAAGTTTTACAAGTTGGTACTCACTACAGGGGTAGTTGAGTGAAGAATCTATAATATTGTTGTACAAAGAAGAGCTACGCAAGCTGTGGACCAAGATAGCCACTGTAAACCAGAATGCCTTAAACTCAGCGGACCATCAGGAGTTTGCAGCCTTGTAAGAATGAGTCGCCAAGGTGGAAGAAGGAACAGAGAATGTAGCCAGATCTGAGAACGAGATACTTGGCAAAGTAAACTCGTTGAAGAAGAAAGAAGGTGACCTCACTGAGAGGTCCTATACCTGAAAAATGGAGCAAGAAGCAGATCATGTTTGTTTAAGAAATTTCAGTGCAGATATCAAAAGATTAATCAAACAAGTAAAGAAACTTAAAGCTCACAGATGTGCTTGTGAGCTCAATATGGCAAGCGATGTTGAAGAAAGAAGTCCTCGCACAATACTTGGAAAGTCAAATGCCCCAAGGAACATGCTGCCCACTTTTGCTACCATTTTAGAGATGACACCCAAAGTCACTCCGTAAGTTAGCCAAGTAGCTGAACTAAGAGAATCAGCCAGAAATGACTCACAGAGAATTTAGGGCAACGCTGAAATTGCCAACGTTCCATCAGGATAACGCCCCAGCGTTTTTCTAACTGTTTGACATGCCCAAGAATGGCTATGGGGATTGTCAAAAGGCGTTGACGGTCATGAATTGCCTAGACACTGACTGTCAAAACTTAGTGTTACCTCACCTGGAGGGGGACAGCTGGTCATATGTGGAGGCAAAGGCTACCATCATGAAGGAGTTTGGGAGTCTGACATGCATGTCAAAATGCAAGCAGAAATATATGTGAATCCAGTTCCATAAAGATGAGTCTCTTGCTAGCTTCGCAGATCAATTTTACCAAGTGTTGCAGATCCTGGCCAGAGTGAAAGTATTGGATGACTTTGACTCTAAGATCGCTTTGCAAGTGGCCCTTCATCCCTATCATGATTTGCATCATATGATTTCTTCCATATTTGCGACAGAAATAACTACCTTGCAAATGGTAGATAACCTAAAGGTTTTGGGAGTGACATTTAATGCCCCAAATAGAAGCTTCAAGTCCAATCTGGTACAAAATCTGAATCCCAAGAAGGGAAACAAAGGATCTAAGGAGGCTACCAATTGAACTGTGCTGGGAAATAAGCCCAAAGAATTCAGAAGGTTAAATAAGAAGGATAAGGTCTGCTATCAGTGTTGCGGGAAAGGACATTTCGCCATACACTGTAAAAAGCTGAAGGATCGGATTAATGTGGTCCAGGCCAAGGAGACAGCAGCTGCCAAGGATTTAGGAAAAGTGCCCATGGCCTAGACGAGGAACAGTCTAGAGCTGCGGAGAAACCTGTTCCTCCTGACATTATGAATGAAGAAATTGATATTAGCAATTTGTTCATAGACGACAAGCAGAATCAGCTATATCAAGTGGTCAATATGGATGTAAATGCTGTGACCAGAGCCATGGCGAAGAGAATCGACCTCAAGATAATACAGGAAGTTGCCCGGCTGTACTCCTGACAACTGGCGGAAAAGATCCAAACCACTGAGAATTCTGAAATGTTATCCAATGTCCATTTAGATGAGGCTAAGCTGTCTATCCCCTCAGCACAATAAAGGAATTGTTTTCTGAATTATTGGTGCAAAATATTTACACCCTAGATTTGGCTAATAACGCCGCCATTCACTCAGTAAACACTATATTACATTACTCCAAGTGTACATATATAGGCATACAAGTGAAACAAGTGAGGGTGAGGACGATTGTTGACAGCGGAGTGCCCATCAATAATGTCTTGAACAATCTAGTGAAAAGGATGAAGATCTCGCTGGACTTAAAACACAAGAAATAATATGGGACAGCTGGGCCAAACACCACCCTTTCCTGTGGAGCATATAGTGCACTGCCACTATGATTTGAATCGTTGGTGATATCTGCACCAGCAATAGTTTTGGTGAACCAAAACTATGACATTCTCATTGAAACAGATTTTCTCAGGAAATATAGAGTTAAATGTAACTTCGAGGATAAGATGTTGACCATCTTGGGTCAGACATTACCATTGTTATATCAGAAGGACGGTGAAGCTCCGCTGAATCAGAGAAAAAACTTCATCAATCTAATATATAATGATGACATTGTCCTGATTTGATACCAATTAGTTGGTAGGAAGCGACGCGAAATGCCAGTGGAAATTCTAGAGAACCAGGGAATTCCACTAAGGATCAAAAATGAGAGGACCATACTGGTCAGATCACAGATGATAGTCGACATAGGGTTGACATTGGAGATTCTGGAGCTGTTTTATGGGGAGGTTGGAAGCCCCTGGAAGCAGTCCAGAGTGGAGCCATGGGTGGCTCCTGGGATAATAATGCTGGACCATAAAGAAATTTGAGTTCTCCTGGCGAATTTTAGTAAAAAATGATGAAGATCAAGAGGAATCAGATCATTGCATTTTGTCATCTGATCCTGATGGCCAAATTAAGAAGATTCCATGATTTTGGGTCTCTCAATGAAATGGGATTACAGCTGGGGTAGCCAAAAGTATCAACCTATTGGTTGATTGAGAGCAGCTCGCTGATCTGTTGGAAGGCCAGCAAGAGGAGGTGCTTGAACTATTAAAAAATATTGGGAAGTGTTCGCACAGGACAACTATGATTTGGGATGCACACAAGATGTAATCCACAAGGTCGACACTGGGGAAAATTTACCAATAAGGATGAGACTGATCTGACAATTAAAAGCTGCCGAAGCTGTAGTGGAAGATGAAATCAGCAAACTAGTGAATCATGGGCTTCTAGTTCCGTTGTCAAGTCCCTGGGCGAGTCTAATTCTGATTGTGAAGAAGAAGGATGGATTGAACCGAGTGGTTATTGACTACTGAGGCTAAACAAAATTATGAAGAAGGATTCATATCCCCTACCAAGTATTGATGATGTGCTAGATTGTTTAGGAGAAGGGAAGTATTTCTCCATGATGGATTTGATCTTGGGATATTGGCAGATCGACTTGCCAAAGGAAGACCAGGAAAAATGCGCGATTACTACTGCACAGGGGCTATACCAACTGACGAGGATGCCTCAGGGTCTATGCAATGCGCCTGCAACGTTTCAGAGGGCCATGGATGCAATATTAAGTGACCTGAATTTGTTGTGCATCATGGTATATCTGGATGATATCAACATGTTCAGTAGGACGTTTACTGATCACCTCCACCACTTGGAAGAAGTATTTAAGTGACTGTCCGTGACTAACTTGAAGATCAGGCCAAGGAAGTGCCACTTCTTTAAGAAAGAGTTGGAATACCTGGGATTCGTAATCAACTCAAGTGGATTGCAGCTGCAAACCCAGAAGATGCCAGCTATAGAGCGTATGGATGTACCAAAGAGTGTCTGAGACATCCAAGTGTTCCTTGGGATGGTCGGATACTATAGAAGATTTATTTGGGACTTCGCCCAAATAGCTGAGCCATTATTCCATTTATTAAAGGATCCAAAAAAAAAGTATTCGTATGGAATGAAGAGTCCCAGGACTCCTTCAATGAGTTACGCCAGTATTTGATAGATTCACCAATTCTGAAATATCCAAATTTCGATTGGGAGTTTATCATTCAAATTGATGCTTTGTTGATGGTGATTGGCGCCATACTGAGCTAAGTAGATGAACTTGGGTATGAACATCTATTTGCATATGTGAGTCAGACACTCTCAGCCACTGAGAGGAACTACACTGTGACTGAGCGTGAATGCCTTGCGGTCATTTACGCATGCAAGCAGTTTTGGGTGTACGTCCATGGAACACACTTTAAGGTGATAACGGACCACTATTTGCTGCGTTGGCTGCACAATTTAAGAGAGCTGGAAGGATGACTGGCCCAATGGGCGCTTAAGCTCCAGGCTTACAATTATGAGATAGTCCACCAAGAGGGGCTTCTCACCAGAACATGGATGGCATATTATGGTTGCCAATGGTCCAGTTGGTATACCTGCAGGCAGATGAGCTATTCCAGAGAATGGTCAAAGGAAAAATTGGGGATGAGCCCTGAGAAATCCAAGGTGCACTTCAAAAGTGATGGAAAACACCGAGACTATGGATGGAAAAGTATTTAAGACAATCAATGGGAAGTGGTTATTATTCCCAAAACCATCAGAAAGAGCAGCAATAGTACAAGCAGCTCACAAGGTTGTTGGTCATGGAGGCCTGAGAAAAACAACTTACCATATTTGCCAGTATTATTACTGGGAATCTATCAACTACAATGTTGCGGATTATCTAGCTTGTTGTGTGGAGTGCCAGCTGCACAAACCACATATGAATACAACTGGATACTGACTGGTCCGCCCTGGATTTTCCTGGCAAATGGTGTCCATTGATGTGATGGGACCGCTGACAATGAGCACAGGGGGAGTCAAGTACATTATAGTTACTATTGACTATCTAATGAGATGGGCTGAGATGAAGGCCCTAATTATAGTAGACGCTACCAGTACTGCAAGGTTCATCCTGGATCAAGTGGTATACCAACATGGATGTCCTCAGGTCCTGCTTAGTGACAATGGGACCAACTTCACATCTCATGTGATCCCAAGGTTAAATGAAATAATGGGGATCCAAGGAGTTGTGTAAGTACCATACCAGCTGGAGATGAACGGACTGGTAGAACGGGTCAATGGAACGCTGGCTGTGACACTGAGGAAGTTAGTCGCAGGGAGAACTTCTGTATGGGGAATGTACCTGAGTTTGGTGATGTTTGCCTACAATATTAGTCATCATATGGTTAGGGGGAAGACGCCGTTTAAATTGTTATATGGAAGAAAGGCCGCATTGCCACGAATTTATATTTGGTGGTGGAACTTATGTTGGGAATGAGTACCAAGCAATACCTGAACTGACTGACGAGTATCCTGATCAATATGCAATTGCAAGCAACTGATACAACCTTAAAGAAAAGGATATGAGCAAAATCGATGGATGACAAGAACTGACTGGCCTTAGAAGAATATCAAATAGGGGAAAGAGTTGCCTATTGTGATATGCATGGTTTCATACAAAGAACCAAATTAGATGTGTTGTGGTCAGGTCCGTTTGAAATGATTGCCAAGATGACGACTGATGCTTACTCCATCAAGAATCTCTTGGATGGAAGAGTTGCGAATTGAGTTCACGCTAAGTATCTAAAGTGTTGGATCAATGAAAAAAATGATAAAAGAGTTCCCAAAGGACCAATGAACCATTAAGTTGGTCATGCCTGATGATTAGGTCAAGTCTAAAAAAAGGACCAATGAACCAATCTAGATGGTTAAGTCCGAAAAAGGACTCATGAACCATAGAAAACTGGCAGGTTTAAATACCCAGGACCCGGTTTGAGTAAAAATAAAAAAGATGGACCGCTGAACCAAAACAAGGTCAAGTCCCATAGTCAAAAAGAAGAGTAAAGATAAAAAATTGATAAAAGATATTAGAAAAAATTATATAAGCCGCATAGATAAAAAAGCTGATATAATTTTATACTTTTTGTTTTTATTGATTGTCCTCAGTATGGGGATGATTCCGCCTATGTTGCCTCTTGGGGGAGGGAGGATGGATCATGGTAGGAATGAACAGCCCATCGAAATTGATATGCAATTGGACACTAGCAAGGACGAGGCCTACACAAAACCATGTTCTTTGAGTGGACGCCAAGCCCTGAGAAAAGGCGACTAGGGGAAGGGAAATTGAGATGTTGGATGAAGCCAATTGCAAAACCCCGGAGTGGGGAGGAAAGCAACAGTATAAAAAGAGGCAATTGACAAATAACCCCAAGTAATTCCAAAATGGCACCAGAGCTGGAAGATTAGTCCTGAGCGCCTACCAATGGGCTTCACCAAGGACACTGTACATGTGGGCTGGCAATGAAGAAGGGATGCTTGATGGGGTTTCCAAATCATGCCCCCTATTAATGCCATCTGCAGAAGATACCGATGGGAAGGCCAGAGAAGAGATAGTCATGCAGAGAGCGGATTGCATCCTACAAGCGGCGACTATGGGCTTCTCAGAAGCTAAAGCTGAACGAACGTTGGAACCCAGATGAGTCTGGAAGCTTCATGGACCAACTTCAAAGAACTTGGCCAGCAAAGTGAAGATTATAAGCGTCAGTATCTTAATCTAGAAGGTTATCAAGATCAGAGGGATTCAGCGCTAAATTCAAAGCCTCAGTGACTTGGGCTGGAGTTCAGCGTAGGGGAGCTCAAAGTTAATACTGTTACCAATTGAGAGCTCAGAGACCAGAACAGCAGGTTTGTAAAATTGACTGAGTTAGGAGAGGAACTCAGGGAGCAGGTCTGACCCAGCAGAAACAAATGATCCAGAGCAACCGGCATAATCTCTGGAGCATCTACAACATTGTTTGGAGCATCAGCAAAAGGATACAAATACAGGAGAGTTTTAAAAGTCCAACTCTGGAATTGACAGCAGAGGAAGAGTCAGATGATAGTTGTTTATAATGATAGATGGCCTGGTTTCAGAGGGATTAGTTACCGTTTCCAGTAATTTAATGGAAGGACTAGCTGCTGACATCGATGAATCCCCCCTCGGGTTAGACCATCTAGTACTAGAAAAAGAAGGACTAGCCGCTGGCACCATACTAGGCGTATGAGTTCTGGAAGGACCATAAAATAGGTTCCACTGAGCATCCTGACTCATCTGCTGGAAGAGATGGAGGTCTGGATCAGACAAACTATTGAGGAACTGCTGGTATTGCGACTCAGAATTTGACATATGAGCTGGTTGGGAGGGGTGATGTCAGACTTATATAGAAGTTGACATTATGCACTCTACAATCCTTTAAGCTCGAATTTTGGGAAATTAACTTCATAAAATGAGGGAATAATCTTTCTGAGGGAAGAATTAGGAATGACTTATGCCAAAAGGTTATGAAAGAAATAACAAGGGTGAAGAATAAATAAGTATTCTTAATTAAGCTATGAAATGAACATTGACAGCAAGAGTCTCCTGTCTAGGACAAGAAGAAAATCAGGAAATCAACGACGCCAGACCAAGAATCCTGAATATGACAGCAGTTCATATACCCTGATGGGTGGAAAACCGATCCCAGGACTAATATCATCACAAGTAAATTGATCAGACCAGCACAACAGAAGGTTGTGGGGACCACACTCTGAGAAGGCGGTAGTGAGGAGAAAGAGGAAGAACGCCATATGCTGAAGGTTGTCCTGAGCAGCGTTGAATATTGAAGAATGTACTCTGCTTGAACCAATGAAGTATTTGACCAAGTGTCTGAAGCGGTGTTCTCATGCCCCAGTCCTTTTCTCGCTGACACTCTAGGCAAGAGGGGGGATGTGTTGGAATTTTTGCCCATATTCCCAGACTGCTAGATTACTTGGTATCGCTAGGGGAAAATTTTCTAAGGCGAAATGAATCATAAATTGGCTGGCCAGAGTTTTGAAGGAACTAAATTTGGGGTATTTTGGGATATTCGCCTGGTCATATCCATCAAGGATTGATCTGGATGAATACTTGATATCTCATTGGGCGGAATTGCTGACAAAATAGGGGCATCTGATAGTGATTACCTATCAGTTGTACCAATTGGGATTGTTCAGGTTTCATCACTAACTGATTGGGAATGAATAGCAAGTTGTGAGGTGAGTGATGCCGCCTGCAACTAGCAAATCAATTGGTTGGTGAGTGACCTGCCATAATGGGTAATAAGTTCCATTACCTAATCAGGTCGCTAGCCAAATATGGTTGGTTTGCTTGGATCGAGAGGAAAACGTTAGGGACATGTTTTCTGACTCTTTCCATTTGAGGTCTTGAGGATGTATAATGACAGAATCCTAGCCAGGATGGGGAAGACCATTGCTGCCAAGACAAGGATGGGTGATTCAATGGCAACGACTGCCATTTCATCAAAGAGGTGTCAAACGAGGTTAGACAGCCGAGTTCCAACTATATATTTCCTAGGATTTACTATAATAAAAAAAGGAGTAGTATTTAAAAGAACAGTACTTTACAGTAAACTAGTATTTACATTATTAATTTGGTGTATAGTTAGACTATCAGCTTTTATTGTGTTTTTCTGTCTTAAGGATACTATTGCAGAGGGCAATAATTGGAAGACTCTCAGAGAGAAGAGTAAAGTTCTAAGCTGGGATCTAGAGAAGAAGGAACCACATTCAGGGATAGCTACTGACTGTTTGTTGAGCCAAAAGAGACTGTCACCGGGGTATTTCAGCAAAGATTGGGTGGACAAGAGCATAGGGAACGAATCCCTATGAGTACAACTTCACAAGTGTTTAATTGGAAATACTGGCCAAGCGTTGGGCCAGAATATAATTCACACTCAGCTACGGATAATAGTCTCCATACTATTATCAATTAATAATTCATTCTATACAACGCGACGAAGTGCACAAGGAAAATGAACTTGTGCAGTAAAAAGGTTACTGGGTTGCTTACTGATAACAACCAAAGAGTAAATCTTTATAAATTGGGTAATTTGTTTCTGCAGGAATCATTTTTCAGCTGATATAACACCGGTTGCTCCAACCCATCTTTCCCTTCTGTAGGAGTACTGCTCCCACAGAAAAAGGTTGAGGCACCTGTATCAACCATGAAAGGTTTTCCAGGATCTGGAAGGGAAAGGACCAGCACTGAAATGAGCTTCTTTTTCAGCGGGTTGAATGCCCGCTCCTCTTCTTCCCCCATATTAATGACACATCTTGCGTTAGCCATGTAAGTGGAAAGGCTAAATTTGATGGATTTTTGATGAACCGCCTGAGGAAATTTACTGCCCCCAGAAAACTTCTTACATCTGTCTGATATGTTGATGCCTTCCATGTGCGCACTGCCTGTATCTTATCGAACATACTCTGAGGCCTTTTCCAAATACCACATTCCCTAAAAACTTAACCAACTTCTGGTTAAACTCATATTTTCAAGGATTTGGTCAAAATCCTGCCCCAGCCAAAGCCTTCAGGACCTCCGGCACATCATGTACATGTGTCACCTTGGAGCGTGAGAATACCAGGATTTCATTTAGATAAGTGATAAAACACTAGTCAATTAACTGACAGAGTACTTGGTCAATCATTCATTGAAATATCACTGGGGCATTGTGCAGCCCAAATGGCATAACTCAGTATTGGAACATTCCAAGGTGGCACTTGAATGCCATGTACTTTTGGTGCTCTGGCCTCATGAGTACCTGATTGAATGCATCCGCCAGATCAATATTGGTGAAAAAATTTTATCACGTGACCATCGGCAAGATGTCTTCCATTAATGGCATTGGGTAAGGATCCAGCTCCATGACCACATTTAATCTCCAGTAGTCCATGCATGGCCATAAGTCTCCACTTGCCTAGGGCACTAGTGACACCGGAGATACCACAACTGATTTCTATGTCCTGATCAATCCTTCTCTCAGCATTGAATTTACATGGTCCTCCAATGTGGCTTTTGCTTGTATATTAACAGATAAAGTGGGCATCCGCAGGGAAGTTTGACTGTAACAGGCAAGTTTGCGCCAATGCGCTACAAAAAAATTGGGAAGTAAGAGCCATGTTACTGACCATACTAGGGACAGGCCCACAGAAGCCCATCCACAAACCCAACTGCCATGCCTCGTCATTACCACATATTCTCGCACCACTGTTCCCATGACGCTGCACATCAACAGCAGGGTCTGGGACTGGGAAAGGGCTGAGAATGACGCCAATGCCACGCCAAGCTCACTAGTTGATCTCATAATTCCAATCCTATTTTGAAACTATTTTAAATTAAAAATAAATATCTTTTTTATAGTAAGCAAACTTTGTTTATTTAATTCTCCATTGTTTCATAGAGGACGAAAATGCCCTTCAGGGCTGTGACATCCTCCCCCTAAATAGCATTTTGAAAGTATTGCATAAGCTCCTCCTATGCTAAGCTCTCTCAATTACCGTGCAGCTCATTGTCTGCAAAGATTCTGCATCCCAATGGATCATCATCCATGCCAAGCATAAGCCTGACGTCAATATGTGGATGCATTCCAGGTTCAGGATGTCATAATTTCCAGCTCTGACCTCCCTGAGATTGAGTATCTTTGAATTAGAGCAACATTCAGATAGTGTTCCAGCCCCGTCTTCCCCTTCATGAAGCTTTACTGCACCTACAGCATAACTCAAGGCATCAGTTTCCACCACGAATGGCCTTCTGGGGTCTGGATTGGCCAGTACAAGCGTGGTAAGTAACTTATTCTTTATCAATTCAAATGCCTGCTCCTCTTTCCTCCCCATATGAATGGGACATCCTGTGTTAGAAGTGTGAGAAGTAAGGCCATTTGGGAAAGATTCTTCACAAACTGACAAAGGAAGTTCAATGTTCCCAAAAAAAACTCCACACCCCCATATGATCTGTAGGGGCCTTCCATGCCCACCACACACAGTTTATCTGGACATACTCCAAACTATTCTGGAAAACCACGTTGCCTAGGAACGTCACCAAACTTCAATTGAATTCACACTTGGAAGGTTTCAATCTCAGACCTATCTGGTTAATTGCCCCCAGAACTTCCCAGACATCTCAGACATGATCCTCTTGGGACCGTGAAAATACTAAAATATCATCCATATAGGTGGCACAGCATCGACCAATCATCTCTCCAAGGACATAGTTGATCATCCACTGGAACACCACCGGAGCATTCCTAAGACCAAATGGCATCACGCAATACTGATACACTCCCAGGTGGCACTTAAATGCTGTGTATTTATGATGCTCCGGTCTCATTGATACCATATTGAACGCATCTGCGGGGTCAAACTTTGTAAAAATGGTGCATCCAGTAACCATTAGGAGAATATCCTCCAACAAAGGCATCAGATTCAGATCAGGCCCAGTGACCATGTTCAGACGGATATCCGCACATGGGCGTAAAATGCCACTTTCTTTTGGCATCAGTAACACAGGAGACACAACCAGAGACATAGAGGGCTCAATTAGACCCTTGTCCAACATTAATTTCACATGGCCCTCCAACATCTCTCTGGCCCATTCATTAAGAGCATATACCAGACATCCCCTGGGAAGCTCTGACCCCTCCTTGAACCGGAATGAAAATTAAAAACTACCTGTAGGGGAAAAAGTGAGTGCCCAATAGTACCTAATACATCAACAAAGTCTCTATATTCAGCTGGTAACTCTACCTCCTGCATTCCACTCAAGCTCCTGCAACCACTTGGAACATTGCTCCCGACTTTCATCTTCCATCTCATCTGCAGCCCATCTGTGAAGTCAAGGTAATCATTTTATGTGGCAAATCAACCTGGGGCTGGAATTGATGCCACCATCATATCCCAATCCACAGGATGGGCCAGATTTCTGATTGCACAGAAACCCACTTTTTAACCAAAACAGGTATGACAAACAACTACCAAGGGCTCTAAACGTTATGAGGGGCTCTCCTCAACACATTGGTGAACAACACCTCAGTACCCCTCTTCATTTCCAACTTTAAGCGTTCTGCCAATGTGAAATCCACATAGTTTTCTTCAGCCCCTGTATCCACCATGGCCAACACCTTCTCTGTCTGACAGTGCAAATATAACTCCACTGGAGTGAGTAACTGAGGATAAAGCGAAGAAGTAGATTAAATGTTTAAAGCATTCTCAGATTGCAAATTAGCAGGTAAGGTAGGTCTAGGATTATAACTCTTCCCAAGTCTTTGACCTCCTGTTCTTCCCAGCTCTTCACCAAGTCCCTATCATAACCCTCCATGGATAAATTCGAAATTCTTGGGTGATCCCTACCAACCTCTTTGACCTCTGCTAGCCACTTTAGTTGAATGGCCCCTTCCCAAGGACATATAATCTTGCCGCCAGTTTCATGCCAAGGCTAATTGTTTCTACCTGCACCGCCAATGCAATTTCTTCTAACAACGTACTCTGAACTTTAGCAGCCGCCATGGCAGCTAACATATCTGCTTGCAGCCCCTGTTGAAACATTTGCAATGATTACGAAACTTGAGTTTCCTGCTGCTTTTGCCAATGGTCAGAAAATCTTCCCATATTTCTTAGCTAATCCTCATCTCTGACACACTGTCAGCAAAGCTGACCACGCCTCCTCCTGCGCCACATCTGGACAGGCAGCCCGGTTGATCCAATCAATACACTCACCCATGGATTCTGGTAGGTGACCTTGCTTCTCAATCAACTCTTGCACCCACCTGGCCAAATCTGAGGGTATTGCTTCCACAATTTGCGCAATCTGCAGTGAGAAAGGGGTCTCCCCTCCCATTGCTTGAGCCAACCACTCCTGAAAATGAATCTGCAACACCACTTGGTAGATCTTTTCCAAAGCTTCCTAGGGCAAAGCAGCCCTACCTTTTGGAGATGTGGGTCCTCCATGGCTCTCCTCCATCTTTATGGGACCCATGCCACACACTTGAAACACCTCTCTTAATAATGATAGTTAGAGAGAAACTCACCATCACCACCATCAACACATGGCTATACCATTCCTCCCCTCCTATGTGCCACCACCTCTTCTTGGGGCCCCACAAAACTGAAAAAAAGTATTTGAGTTACATCTAATGTAATGTATGGTTTGCGTCAATATGCTACAAATGAATTGGGAAGTAAGAGCCAAGTTACTAATCATAATAGGGACAGGCCCACAGAAGCCCATCCCAAAACCCAACTACCATGCTTCATCATTTCCTCATATTCTCGCACCAATGTTCCCATGACGCTGCACATCAACAGCTTGCTCTGGGACCGGGAAAGGGCTGAGAATGACGCCAATGCCACACGAAGCTCACATGTTGAGCTCATAATTCCAATTCTATTTTGATAATATTTTAATATAATAAATATCTTTTTTGTAGCAAGCAAACTTTCTTTATTTAATTCTCCATTGTTTCATAGAAGATGCAACTGGCCTTCAGGGCTGTGAAATCCTCTCCTAAATAGCACTTTGCAAGTATTGCATAAGCTCCTCCTATGCTAAGCTCTCTCGAACACCATCCAGCACATTGTTTGCAAAGATTCTGCATCCCAATGGATCATCATCCATGCCAAGCATAAGCCCATCGTCATTCTGTGGATGCATTACAGGTTTGGGATGTCGAATTTTCCCAGCTCCAACTTCCCTGAGATTGAGACTCTTTGGATTAGAGAAACATTTGGATGGAACGCCACCCAATCTTAAGCAATGTATGGATCAGGTGCCTCTTGATCCGTTACACTAACCCTTCTTTAAACTAAAAAGAGAATGCAAATGTTTCTTTGGGAGAGTATGGTGAATCCCTTTTTGGACCAAAAACCCCACAAAATCTTGGTATTCTGCTGGTAAGACCTCTTCCTGCATGGCCCCTAAGGTTTGATGCCCATCTAACTTCTGGTTTCCCACTATCAGCCTCCACTTCATCAGTGGACCCATTCTTGGGTACAAAGTTATGGTATTGGAAGGCACATTGATCTGGGGTCTGAACAGATGCCACCACCGCATCCCAAGCACAACTGGATGGGTTAGGTTTTCAATCACACAAAACCGCATCCAGAACCTGAAAGGGGCCTGCTGTACCTTCACTGAAGGGCTTATGCACCATGATGGCACCCTCTGGGAGGCATCAGCAAATACCACCTCTGGTCCCCTCTGCACCTGAAGCTTCAAGCGATCTGCCAATGCCAGTTCAACGTAATTCTCTTCTGCCCCATTGTCTATCAGGTCCATTGCCCTTTCCATTCCACCATCCGTATGCAACTCTATGGGGATAAACAATCAAGAATAAAGTGAATAAAGGCGATTTATTTTTGAATAAGTCTTTCACTTGCAAATTAGCTGATGAAAATTTTGGAATATTCTCTTGGAGCCCTCCTCCTTGAACATTTCCCACGCTTCTTGGGGCTGGGTTCCACCCCCCTTGACTGGAATGGTCACTTACTGAGGACTGTCCCTTTCTCAGTGACATTGATCCCTCATGTCAGTCCCATTCCAGTGCTAATTGTTTTTCAACTTGAACTTCTAAGGCCACTTACTCCCTCAACATAGCCTAAACCTTTGCTGCTGTCAAGGCTGCCAGCAAATCTGCCTGCAACCCCTGGCGGAACATTCATGAGGATTGGGAATCTGTAACCTGGGCTGCTTTTGCCAGTGGATGAAAATCAGCGCATATTTCTCTACAGAGCTATGACCCTGGCTAACTATTAATAGTGCTGACAAGGCCTCATCTTTTGCCTCATCCGGACATGTTGTCTGGCCAATCAACTCCACACACTCCTCCATGGATTTTGGCAAACTCTCCTGCTCCTCAATAAGTTCCTGTAACTATCCCACCAATTTTGGGGGTAATTCATCCATTACCTGAGCTAGTTGGAGCACTAGATGGGTTACTACCCCTGTTGCATGTGACAACCATGCCTGGAAGAGGATCTGCGCAATGACTTGGTGAAGTTTGTCCAATGCCTCCATGGACAACGCCACCTGACTGGTAGGTGATTTAGGTTTCACCTGGACCACTATGGTTATTAGAGTTGTCACCCCTCATAATCGTCCCACTTAACATAGCCTAAATGCCAACGAGAATCCTACCATAAATACAGTCAAGAGATGTCAGTTTCATTCCTCTCCGTTGGTAACTATTGCTTATTCCTGGGGCCCCACAAGATAGAGGAAGGTATTTGAGTTTTTTTTATGTAACACATGGGTTCATTCCAATAGGTGACAAATGTGTTGGGAAGTGCAAGCCATGTTACCAGCCACATGACTAAAAATCCCACAGAGAACAACCCCCAAACCTGCGCACCATTACTAGAGTTCACAACATATTTGTGGACCAAGGTTCCAGTGATGCCGCAGGCAATCAGCAAAGCTGGCCCCAGGATAATACTGCAAATGAAGCCAATGCCTGGACCATCTCATTAGTGGAGCTCATCATTCTGGTTTATTTTGAATGATATTTCTTTTTTAAATAAAACTTAGATCAAATTTTAAGCAAGAAACAACTCTGAGATCTTTAAAGTAATTTTCTTTGAGAAAACAAATTGTATCTACAGTTGCTGTTTCCACATTTTAAAGCATTTGCAATAGTTTAAGCTTTTATATCCTAGATTAGGCTTTTAGCGACATTCAAATCAATGCTCATGAAAGTTTTATAAACAAATTACAAAAAATTGGAGGATTTGAGATAACAGTCATTTGATACACAGGATCAGCCCTCATTCTCAAATCCCCAAACCTTACCTACGATTTCTGACTCTAATGGTTTTTCTGATTGTTCTGACTCTTTAAATCCAACCTCTGAATTTAAATGTAAGTTTGAACCAATATTCACAAGGTGTAATTCCCGGGGAACATCCCCTGTGTGTTGATTGGGCCCTTTTCCCGCTCTCAAGTAAGAAGGTATTAAAGAGGGTGCTGTACCCCTCGTTACCCAGGGTGACCTTCCCCACATGGTAGATGAGCGCTAGGTAACATTCCTTCCGCTTTATATCCCTCCCCCAGTGCCTATACTCACCTTGGCAGAACTAGTACATCTAATCAGGGAAATCTGCACTGAGATCGCTGAAATGAAATTGATAAGTCCAAAATTGAGTGGGAATCAGCCCAATGTTCAGATCCCTTGTAGTCAAAAAGGGACAAAGACTGATCATCGGCCAGAATCACTGATGGTTTTAATTTGGCCATCACCATGATCATAAAAATCACCCCCCTCCCAAAATTGTTGGAGATCTTCTCTGATGGGCAGGTAGTAGCATTGGACACCATTGATGATGGTTCAAAGCTCCCTTCTAGCAAATTGGGTGTTGTGGCTGATGCAATGCTTTTGACCAAATAAACAGCCCAGTGACTGGGCATGGGCGGGTTGGGCATCCCAAACACATTACCAACCAATTGGGACCACTCCTATGTGATGTGGCCTTGGGGAATTCCTGCTGCTCGTTGGGCCAAATGCTGTCACGCCAACTGTCAGAAATGTAGCCAAGCCTCGGTTTGGGCATTTGAGGTCAAACTGACAGTGACTCAGCCTGCTTCCAAATTCTTTGATGTTGGTTCCCAGTGAACTTATCCACCCCATTCCTGAATAATTCGCCAGTTAGGTTGAAATTTATGGTCTTGATCCCAGCTTGCCCCGCATCAATTGACCACTATCTAATCAGTTACATTGCACTGAAAAAATTGTTGGTCGATTTTCTTCACTTTCCTTTTCAATAAAATTTTGCCTCAAAAAACTATCAATTTCGATTTATTTAATCCTTTGGGCCGCATTCCTGATGGCTTTTCTCTGGTAGCCTGTTGGTCCATATAATGGATGGGCTCTACCAGTAATCATGGTCACTATGGCCCCCACTTTCATAAACTGGATTCAGCGAGCTAGATACTTCTGGCAAAATTAAACCTGTTGTTATGAACTTTAGTCAACAATATACTGGGATCTTGTGGCCTTACATCCACCATCTTCAATCGAGGATCTGCCCCCTTTTCTATCGGATGAAATAACCCTGTCTACTGGTGACCATATTGAAACCATACCTGTGGTTCCACCTCCTGCACTAAGACCTCCAGGGTCTGGGGCGGCCTCAATTTGGTTCATTCTCAGGATGCTATTCACTAATTTCTTACACCAACAATTTATCATTTCCCAATGCCTGGCTCCATACAATGTCATTTGTGCGGCAATGCCTCTGGCATTCTGACTTGCTTTTTGGGCGCTTACGCATCCCAACTAGCAGGCTGGTCTAAACTTCTTCTGCCATTTCCATGACATAATTGACCAACCATTGTTTCCAGCCACTTCCGCCCCGCTCTTTGAGGTGGGCGTTGCAGTGGTTACCCTTTACAAAAGGAACATGCAATCAGTAGTCTTCTTTTTGTTGTTCATTTGGTTTCTTGCTGACTTTTTAATAGAATTATCCTCTCTACCTTGTAGAAATTTCTGTGGACTGGATGACCTGCGTGGATTGCTACCCCTCCCCCTCCTAATAGCCCAGAGGAAAGTTCACGTGTTCCTTCCCATGAATAGTTAATCAAGCTCTTGACGCCCTCACTGAGGTGCAAATTCATTTGGAAATCGCATTTAATAAAGCCTCGCATTATTAAGTGCCCAACAATGGGTCACTTTATTGGATGCTGTGGAAGGGGATGCCCGTCGGTGAGTTAGAGGTCTTCTTCGCTCTTCCTCACAAGTGGGAGATCCCACTCCGCTGATTTCTGTTGTATCAGCTGCCTTGAAACCTCCAATGTCACGCTAAACTACTCATTCAGATTGCTCTATACTATGGCCAAAGCCCCTATCTTGGCTTCTTTGATCTCTACCTTCCATGAACTGGCTCCCACACTGTACCTCTCTAATGATATGCTTCAGGAAATCTTTTAGATTAAGCTTGAATTTGGTTTCCGCTCATCATGAGGTTTGGTCCACCTCACAATGAACAGTAGATCAAGTATGTGCCGCTGCAACTACTATTAATGCCTCCCACCGCCATGCTATCCACTATCAAAGGGAAATTTTATGATAGGATTACCCAATGATGACGCGGATGGAGTGTCTACCCTTAAATTAGTGATGGTTCCATCTGAAAATCACATCACGACTCATATGTTCAAGTTGGTTGATTTCAATTCACCTGTAAATGAATCTGCAAAAGCCCAGATGGAGGAAGTTGGCTCCTCAGCCCTTGTTCTTCCCATCTTTGCTCCAGGGAAAGCTCCCAATTCTCCCCCTACATGCAGTTATTTCTTCAGTTGCAACAGAAACGGCTGAATCTTCCAATAAACAAAAATTCGCTTATTTCTTATTGCCTATGAAGATTAGGATTGGATCTCATTATGTCTCCTTTGAGGACCTGGTGGATACCGGAGCTGCAGGTAATTTCATGAGTGTTGAGTTAGCCCAACAATTAGAACAGGACATGGATGTGGGTCCATTGGTGATGGTGGCTTCTTCTGCCTCCCAAACCTTGTATGTCAACCGTCAGCCAGTACCTTTCTCAGTACACCAGTTTAGCTTCTGCGATCATTTTTCTGATATGCCAAACTTGGTGTTTCTGGTGATCTTAGGTGTGGGATGGTGGCGCTGACAACATGTCAATATTCACCTGGAGTTTAACATGTTGTCATTCGTAAATGATCAATGGAGGGTAAATTCCCTCTGATTGACACTCTTAAGAAAGCACAAAGTTGTAGTTCTATTACTTCCCTCGTCTCTCCTGCGGGCATACTGGCCAATTTTCTCAAAAGCATAATGTGCTATTAAAGCATCTTTGAGTCTGAAAAGGCGGATCATCTGCCTCCTCACACTAGATTTGACTGTGTATTTTGTACAACAGTGGAGTTGGTGAATATCAACTGTCCGTTGTATCCTCATACAGCGGAGGAGGACATTGTGCTCAACACTTGATTGGACGATATGCTGGAAAAAAGGGTGGTTGTTTAAGGAGACCTCACCAGTTGCGTCCCCCATTGTCTTTGCTAAAAAAGCTGATATTTCCCTCCATCCCTGCATGGATTACGGTCATATAAACAAAGTAATGGTTTCTGATCCCTACCCCCTGCCTTTAAAGCAGATGATAAGCCAAGCAATCACCAAATCTTGTGTGTTCTCCAAGCTGGATATCGTTAACACTTTTAACCAGATTTAAATAATGAAAGGGCAAGAATGGTTAACAGCAATCCAGATGAAGCGAGGCATTTTCCAATTCCGTGTGATGCCCTTTGGGCTGAAGAATGCTCCCGCTACATTTCAACATATGATCAACAATGTACTGGGTGACCTCCAGTTTACTTGCATGGTTACATATATTGATGACATTCTGGTTCACTCCCTGACTCCCAAACAACACACTATTGACTTGGAAGCAGTCGTGGTCACCTTGATAAGGCAGGCTTGTTTGTCAAGTCTTCCAAATGTGAGTTCTATAAGAAGGAAGTTACCTTTCTTGTGAGCCTTGCCCTTAGAGATGGCTATGCAATTTCTCCCATTAAGTTGGATGCTATCCGAGAATGGCCAACCCTGACAACCCAGAAACAATTAAGGAGTTTCTTGAGAATCATCATTTTCTTAAAAGATTTTCCCTGGCACTTTCCCAGCTTGCTGCCCCTCTCCACACCCTTACAGGAAAAAAATGTACCGTTTTGCTGGATGCCCGAATGCCAACAGGCGTTTGAATCAATAAAAGAGGTGTTTTTATCCCCTCCCATTTTGAAACACGCGGATCCTGCCAAGCTGTATATTGTTGCATGTGATGCCTCCTTGGCAGCAGTGGGAGCGGTGTTGCTTTAAGAGCACGATGGCTTGAAACATCCAGTCACCTATTTATCCTGAAAGTTTACCCCTATGGAGCAGTCTTGGGCCATCTATGACAAGGAGTTGGCAGCCGTAGCATGGGCATTAACTCATTGTAGGTATCTGTTATAGGGTGTTCAACATGAGTTAATGGTCCACACAGATCATCAGGCTCTCTTGTACCTTCACAAACCCCAAAAAGTGGCACACTGGCAAGCCTGAACTTATTGGTACTTGTGCATTTTTAATGACAAATATGAATTCATAAAAGGCGCACTTAACATGCTTCCCAATTTTCTCAGCCGCAGCTCCACCCACTGTTCCTCAGACCCAGAGGAAGTGGACCTCGTTACCATGATTCCTGCTGCCCAAATCCTGTTGATTGTCCCCCCTGTCGTTTCTTCCATCGCTCTGGCTCCTGACGCTCTGCTAGTTGCTCAGGTCTTATCTGGTCAAATGGCCTTCCCTGAAGGTGTGGAGTTGGTTATGCAGTTGTCCCACCAAAACCATAAACACTCATTATACTCCTTATAGGAGGTTCTCATTTATTTTCAGTCACTCATTTGGGTTTCTCCCTCCTTCAGAACCAAGGTATTTCATGCATATCACGATCCCCCCACAGTCGGCCATCTAAGAATTAAGAAATGCATTGACTTGATCAAGCAGACCTACAATTGGGCAGGTTTAACAAAAGAGGTTCCAGCATAGATTGCCGATTGTGTTACTTATGCTCAGGCTAAGTCAGATCGCTCTGGTAGAAATAGGCTTTTTACACCCCTTACAGCTGGTGGAGGGTCCATGGACATTGGTGTCCGTGGATGTTATTAATGAACTCCCTACTCTAATGGGTTCACAGCGGTGATGGTGGTGGTGGATCATTTCACTAAATTTTCCCTCTTTATTCCTTGTACTTCTGCAATTACATTGGAGGAAACCGCTTGCCTCTTTGTACACCATGTGTTCTTGATGTTTGGTCTCCCACAGGAGATCATCAGTGACTGTGGTTCACAGTTCATGGTGCAGTTTTGGAGCAAACTCTTATCTATCCTAAAAATCTCCCCCTGTTGTTCCATATCATCCCCAGTCCAACAGACAGACCAAGTGAGTTAACCAAGTCCTTGAACAGTACCTGCGTTGTTATGCTGCAGTTGCATAGGACACCTGGGCCAATGACCTTCCCCTTGCTCAATTCACTTATAACAATGGGACTCACACTTCCACAGGGGTTTTCTTCCTACAAAGCGACATTGGGTTATGATTATTCCTTTTTGGTCAGACCTAACTTGCAGCCTGAGATCCAAGATGCCTCAGATTATGCTGAACATATTAGGTCAACTCAATCCTTAGTGTAAGAACACCTCACCAAAGCTATTGATGACTACAAGAAGTTCATGTATTGTAAGTGGCTTCTGGGTCATTACCTAATGGTGGGCTCCTATGTTATGCTCACTACCCGTCATTTACAAATACAAGCCCCCTCCCATAAGTTTGCAAGTAAGCGTTTGGGCCCCCATTTGGTGGAGGAAGTCTTGGGCAACGGTGCGTTCTGGTTGAAGCTTCCAGCTCACTGGAAACAGCACCCCGTCTTCCACATTTCCCAGTTGTTTCCCTTTAAGGGTATGGTTCCCATGGAACCTGAGCTAATCATCATTGAAAACGTGAAAGAGGCTGAGGTGAAGAATATCCTGGCATCCCATAAGTCCCGTCGGTCTGTTCAATATCTCATGGCTTGGAAAGGGTATCCAGTTTATGAGAACAGTTGGGTCAAGGCTTGCAATTGCGCTAATTATATGGAACTGGTTGATGCATTCCACAAATCCCACCCTGAAGCTCCCGTCCCCCCAAAAAAGTCACAACTGTAATGGCGATCAAGTTACCTAAGGCGCACAAGAATGTGGCCCTAATGCAGTTTCCTGGTGGTGGTGCCCTTCCTTTATAAAAGGAAAGGGTAATGCATGTCCCAGGTAATGTATGTCCTGGGGAATGTCCCCTATGTGTTGATCGGGCCCTTTTTCTAAATCCAAGTAAGAAGGTATTGAAGAGGATGGCTGTACCCCTCGTTACCCAGGGCAACCTTTCCCAAATGGTAGATGAGCGCTGGGTAACAGCCCTTTCACTTTGGATACCTCCCCCAGTGCCCACACTCACCTCAACAGAACTAGTACATCTAATCAGGGAAATCTGTGCCAAAATCACTGAAATGAAATTGATTAATCAAAATTGAGTGGGAATTAGCCCAATGTTCAGATCCCTTGTAGTTAAAAAGGACAAAGACTGATTCACTGGCTGGAATTGCCAACAGTTCTAATTCGGCCAACACCATGATTGTAAAAATCAACCCCCTCCCAAAATCGTTGAGGATAATCCCTGACAGGCAGGTAGTAGCATTGGAGACCATTAATGAGGGTTCAAAGCTCCTTTCTGGAAAATCAAGCATTGCAGCTGATGCAATTCTTTTGACTGAACAAATGGCCCATTGACCAGGCACAGGCGAGTTGGGCATCCCAAACCTGTTCCCAACCATTTGGGATCACCCCTACGTGGGGTGGCCTTGGGGGATTCCTACTGCTCATCAGGCCAAATGCCATCACGCCAACCATCAGAAGTGTAGCTGAGCCTTGGTTTGGGAGCTTGAGGTCAAACTGACAGTGACTCAGCCTGCCGCCAAATTCTTCAATGTTGGTTCTCAGTGAACTTATCCACCCCATTCCTAAATAATTTGCTGGTTATGTCAAAGTGAGGGTCTCAATCCCAGCTTGTCCCCACATCAATTGACCACTATATAATCAGTTGCATTGCACTGAAAAAATTAGTCAATTTTTGTCACTTTCCTTTGCAATAAAATTTTGCCTCAAAAAACTATCAATTTTGATTTGATTGATTCCTTTGGGCCGCATCCTGATGACTTTTCTCTGGTGGACCGTTGGTCTGTATACCGGATGGGCTCTACCAGTACTCATGGTCACTATGGCCCCCACTTTCATAAACTGGATTCAGCGAGCTAGATACTTCTGGCAATTTAAACCTGTTGTTATGAACTTTAGTCAACAATATACTGGGATCTTGTGGCCTTACATCCACCATCTTCAAGCAAGGATCTGCCTCCTTATCTCCCCAGATAAAATAACCCTGTCTACTGGTGACCTTATTGAAACCATACCTGTGGCTCCACCCCCTGCAGCAAGACCTCCAGGGTCTAGGCCGGCCTCAATTTGGCTCATTCTTGGGATGCTATTCACTATTGTCTTACACCAACAATATATCATTTCCCAATGCCTAGCTCCATACAACATCAACTGTGCAGCAATGCCTCTGACATTCTGGCATGCTTTTTGGGTGCTTACACATCCCAACTGGCAGACTGTTATAAACTCCTTCTGCCGTTTCCATGAATTGAGGTTAATGTGTGGATTTGGCTAGTCCCAATCTGTCACAGGATTTTCTGAATCTGAGTCAAATCATTTAAAAGGTCTTCTGGTTTGGTAAGTTTTGGGCGTTGGTTTGTGCCTCTTCCAAATTAATGAGGCTCATATGAGCCTAATCAATGATTCAGGTGAGGCCTTCAAAGGGCAGCCTTTAGAAAGCGTGCTAACTAATTCTGAATCTCACTTCAGAATTTACCCTAGCTTTCCCTCCTGGGGAGCATTGTCAGTTGCTCCCCAGATAAGCTCTGTTCAGCGGACCTTTTTATATCCAGAATAAAAACAAAGGTTGTTTTAGGCTTAACATACCTCACCTTTCTGTTGGTCTTTTTAGTTTCCAGTTTTGAGGAGCTTTCACGTGGTTGGGTCAGACTACCCACAGAATAGAGAACTTTGCATAAACAACTCATAGTAGGAATGTTTGGCACTGTCAGTGTCCCAAACCTCTCTCTATTCAAAGTTAGGCTGCCTTGGTGCTGTCAGTGCACCAAAGAATCATTTTATTATACAGTGTTCAGAAGCTGGGATTTTCTGGCTTTTACAGTTAAGTTACTTCTGAATTATTTATTAAAGGGCCTCCTTAATGGCTGCCCACGTGGTGCATATCTTGAAATAAGGCATCATAATTTCTCTTGCCTTGCCATCCAGACAGGTTTGTATATTCTGGAATTTTTGTCAATCTGTAGCTGGCTCCATTGTGCCCCATATACAAAGAGGTATGACTGAATTGTATCATCCCCAGGGATGTACTTCTCCTTAAAGGTAGTTTGAAATATCCGATGGGTTTGGATCAGTACAGGGACAAACGCATTACAGAGGGTGACAAGTGCACCGCATATTTTTTTAAAAATTCTTTGCACCACGCCAGAGCATGGCCTGCTCACAGGTGCGGAAATTGGATGATTCCATCACGGATATGCCAGCTGAAGTGGCAATCAAGATACTAAAGTATTACTCCAAGTTATACTGATCTGATCCAATTCAGCTGGCCGAAGTGGCAAATTTTTTTGACCACACCCACATCTGCACTGTTTCCCAATACCCAGAATTAATGAATTTGATTACTCTGGATGAACTCTGGACAGCCATCCGCGGTGCACCAAATTGGAAATGCCCAGGCCCAGATGGCATTCCATATGAATTCTATAATTAGTACTTTAAATATATATCCCCACTGCTGCTTGCCTCCCTTAACCAGAGCCTTCTGAAAACGCGCCTTCTACCAGGAGGACAAGAGGCCTTCACCGTCACACTCTTCAATAAAGGGGACAAGCTAGACTTAGCCAACTGGAGCCCCATTTTTTTAACTAACATGGATACAAAAATTTTAACTAAAATAATGGCTAGCCGTTTAGGGATTGTAGCATCTGCCACCATCTCCCCAGAATAATTCAGTTTCATACCCAGAAGGTCGATTTGGGACAACGTGCACTCTGTGGCTAATGCATGCCAGTCCACAGCCTCTGGGGCACTTGTATTTTTGGACCAACAGAAGGCCTATAATATAGTAAACTGGGAATACCTCAGGGCCTGCCTCCGTCAATTCCGCTTACCCCCTCGCTTCATCAACTGAGTAATGTTGCTCACGGAATCTGCAACAAAGGCAGTGCGTGGCCCTGGCTTCTTAACAGAATTAGTCCGCCCTCAAAGAGGCTTACAACAAGGGGACCCCCTTGACCCACTATTATACAACTTCAGCCTTGACTCACTACTTCAAAACGTGAATGCCCATTTCATTGGGGTCCATGTATCAGGCCAAGCCCCAGTCAAGATGATGGCGTTTGCAATGACTGTGTGGTTGGGGTGTCTAATAATAAAGACGCACGTGCACTTGAAGCTCTCATCCAGGGGTATTCCCGGGTAAGTTATGCTGCACCAAATGCTTCCAAAACTGAAATCATCCTCCTTGGTTGGTATAAAACCTGCTGGGCCCCAGCAACCAGTGCCCAGCCCAGCCCATCTTCTGGCACACGTGCTCGCCATCCCTGCTCACCCCACACCGCCCCACTAGTGCTCCCCTTTGTGCCACGCCCTACCATAGGGCCTGTCCGCCATCTGGGCTTGTGGGTGGAGGCAGGCGGGTATGCCTCAGCAGTAATGGAAAGTCATATTCTGGACAACGTGACAAAGCGCATCACCTCCCTCAGAGCCCACCCTACTTCCCTTACTGGCAGAATTGTCCTTGCCAACTCTATGCTCCTCTCCAAAGTCTGGTTTGGAGCCCACACCATCGCCTTCTCCCCAGGCTTTTTTCAAATCCATGTATGCCCTTCTGCAAGGATGGCTTTGGTTAGGCTGCCCACCACCAGTATGGCTTGAGGTCATGTTTGGCCCTCATCATCATGGTGGCATGAGCCTGCTTGACTTCAAAACCCATGTTGCCAAGATCCTGGGCACCTGGATTTTGGCAGTCACCGCCTCTACGCTCCTCCCCCTCCCAACACTAGTCCCGCGCAGCCCGCTCCAACTTCTCCCACGCCTTGGGCCTTAACAATCCATCAAACCCTCACTCCTTGATGAAATAACTGGCTTCCCACCCATCGGCCACAGGTCCTCATGGTACTGAACCCACTACAAACAAATCCTCCTCTCCATGCGGAGCGCTGAGTGGAGAATTCATATTAGTGGATACACAACCCAGAGAGGCTGCCCCTCTCCTCAGTTCACACAAGAGGTACAGGGGCTACCCATTCAAGATGGCGTGATCCCCACGCGGCCCCATGTCCTATCCAGGGTGGACTACCTGGACATGATGGACATCCCTTACTCCATTGAGACCCAGAAGACTATTTGGAAATACGCACACCATCCTCTGTTGCAGCCTCAAATCCGTTCACATTTGTAGCGCTGCCTGAGGTGGGTGTACCATACGGCTGAGCACTCTAACGCTTTACACTCATCCTGCGTTGTGTGTGGCCAGTATGGAACGCTGTTCCACCGCCTAGAGAAGTGTCCTACCTCTAAAGTGATATGGCGCGAAGTCCAACGTCTGCTTGGCCAGGATCAAACACATCCCTTCAGTCTGTCAAGAGATATGTTTGCTATATTTATGGTATCCCCCTTTCATCCTCCCTCCATGCTCTGGTGGTTGCAATCGCCATGTGGACTATCCACAAGATTGTCTTGGATGCCATCGCAGGCTCCACCCCCACCCTCCCAGAAGCTGTCCACAGATTCCAGTCCCATTTGGTGGACCACTTCCAGGCGTGGATGTTTGGGTACCTCCCACCACGTCGCTGTCAGCTGGTCTCCTCCTGGTTCCCAGTTTGATTCATCAAATTGGACCCTTTCCTCCACACATGTTCAATAGTGGCTACGGCCCCTTCACACGTCCCCTCCCCTCCCCCTCCCCATAGTGGCGTTCCCGCTGGCAACAAGAGATAGAATCGCTTCTCTGGGGTGCATTCCCTGTTACTAAGTTTCATTTCTTTTGGGTCAAAATTCGGAAGTGTCCGTCCCCTGGTTGGCCTTCCTCAAAATAAATTTAAATATCTGATGGGTTTGGAGAGGGCATGAACAGCAGGAGAGAGTGGACGCTCTGAGTTGGTGGGCTCCATGGTGCCTATATCAATAATTGGAATAGCCCTATCAAACAGATGGCGGATCTCATCCATGTCATTCTAAATAGTGGCCTAGCATTCATTGACGTGCTTAAGGGGGCCTTAGACTCTAAAAGTTGGCGTAGGCACTTATCTCTTTGGACTGTTGTGCCAATTGCTCTTGAAAGTATCCTGTTTTTTTAATTGTTTGGAGTTTGGTAATCATCTGCGTGATGTGACGATTTGCTTGGTTTTGGGAGGCGACCAGATTGGCGCAGGTACCCATGATCTTCACATAATTGTTGTACAAGGTGGGGAAGGTCAAATCAGCATACAGATGTTCCCACTTGATAGTCATCTCAGCTCCTTGAGTCACCAGTAATAGTTGTCATCCTAGAGCTTTAAGTCAGGCTTTGTGGTCTTCATTGGAAAAGGATCCAGCAGGTGAGGTGGCGCCTGGAAGACCTCAGGGACCTCCAGGAAAGGGGGCCTTGCTCTCCTTCTCTCTCACTGGGTCCTGCTACTCTGGGGACCTCAGGTTGTACTGTAGCTTCTGGAGTTGGCATTGTTGCAATTTGTTAGCTCAGCTGATGGATACAGCTGAACAAATAAATGAGTTGAGAATCAGTTTCTTGGTAATATTCAGTAATTCAGCTGAGGAGGGTGGATAAGACATGTTCCATTCTCTAGTCCATGCCAGTGGTTATTTGTACTATCCACAGGCAAATTCATTCTTCAAGTATTGGATGACTCGGGTGTCAAATTGAGCCAAGTGGTGTTGGATGTCATTGATCTCCTGACAGTTATTCAAAGCGGCCTCCCAATTATCTTGGCTAAAATTTTAGGCGGCGTCATATATCTTAAGGAGTCAGGAGTGAATCTGGTGGGGAAATTCTAGCTGTCACTGCATCTCCATATGGTGGAGCGCAAGAAACTGCATGTGATGGTGTAAGGCATGAAAATGAATAGCCAGTGGTAGGGTTCCATATGGACCACTCCTACTTTGCTGCTAGGGAGCTCAAGTGAGTTTTAAAGTTGTGTCATGTTAAAGATATATGTGTGGAATGGCTGTGATGAGGTCTATCAGGGGCCATAGTTCCTCCCAGAAGAGCTCTGATGGTCTGAGCGATATCAGGAGTCTAAATTTGATAGGTGGATTAATTGGGAACCAATATAGTTAAAGTCATGGTCACATGGAACTTAAGTTCTCACAGTTGTGTAGCGTCACATCTTGATTATTGATAGCGACCCATCTGATCAAACTCATTCTCAATTTCATATTAGGAGAGTTGTATTAGCTGGAGTTATTTATATGGAAGGTAGGTCTTCACCAGGAGCCTCAGAAGGACCTGGCAGAAAGCACCAGTGTGTGACTTCGTCATCCTTGCTAGAAATTAGGGCCTTCAAAGGCTGTTCAAATATGTTTAAGCGAAGTACCAGCAAAATCTCTTAGGGACAGGGTTCCCTAATGCAATCTCTCAATGGAAATCCTTTGTTGAGTCTACTCTGCTTGCTTTGAACAGACAAGGCTTTTTGTATAAAATCAGGCAGGAAGACTTCTAATAAGTAACAAGCAAAGCTGAAGACATTTTCATTAATCAAAATTCAGAGATTTTTATAGGCCATTGAGGTACTTGGATCACCTAGGGGAGCTTGGAGTGATAGTTGGGATTGAGTCAGATAAGAAATCTATTTTACAATGTGGCAGGATGCATATGCTTTATTTGAAATTGACTCTCTTTGGCCAGGGCATCAGATTCTGTGTACCTCTGAGTGGCAAGATTTTCATCAGCTGACTTGGTGCCTTTGCTGATTGAATCAGCAGATCCTTTCAGTATTTGGGTTTCTTTTTGCCATTTTGGGATTTCATTGTTCAAGTCAGTCTTAAAACTCATAAATTGGTGTAGTCTCTTTGACTGAGTTTCAATTTGGGTCATGTATGAAACATGCTCTTGTTCATTTAATACTCACAATTCCTGACAATATGTATCAGCCTTTGCTTTATTTCTTATAACCTCTTAAATTATACTTACTTTCAAATTATTATAATTAAAACTTTAATTAATAGTAACATTACTGTTAAGCTTAATTGACTATAATCTTTTTTACTAAATATAACTAAAGCTATATTTTTCTGTAATCTATTTTTTATTTTTTATATTTTTTTTGAGGTGGAAAAACTTTTCTTTCTCGTTGCAATCACTTTTGCAACCTATTCATATCAAGACTGAATCTAGTTTGATAATCTCACAGAGGAGATTAGTCTGCGCCCATGTCAGGGAGCAGTTGGGCAAGCAAGGCAAGAGGAGCAGGTGGAAGGCCCACGGCCTCCAACGTTTGAAATGCCCCAGAGAATCTGGCGGAATAGACAAAAATCTTAAAAAACTGGCAGTCATGATTTCCCCAGAGATACTTGCATGGCAAGCACGATGTAACCAGTACATCAACATGCCACACTCCCAACCACTTTCATCGGTGGAATTCAGAGTCCATGTGTATCTGGACATCTAAAAAACAGCCTTATGGGAAATATTTTGTGAAGATGTACAAGAAATTTTCCTGACCGCGGTGTACATTGCACCTCACTCCATGTCACACAGTTGGCTGGACCTAGGTTTTCAAAAGCAAAAAGCAGCAGATGAGGCTGCAGCAGTGCACATAGTGGTCAACCTCCCCAAAGGGCAATGGGTCGTCGAAACCAAATGCACCAGATGGACAAAATCATGCCAAATTTCCTCACATTTGACTTTTTGCCTACTACGGTAAAACATGACAATTTGGAACAACACCTGAAAGATGGTCTCACCATATATGGCAAAATATAATCTTTTGAAATGCAATGCTTCATGCTGATGCCACACCTGTGCACTGGCAAAGTCATCGCAGTTCTGACCCCAACTGAGGAGATCGTGAAGGACCTAACCCAGATCCTGCACTCCACTTTTATTGATATTGCAGGGCATACCACCCACCCATTCTGGGTGACCGTGGACAGTGCGCCCCCATTTGCACCCACTGTGACATGTTCAGCCATAAGGCGCACGCATGCCCCATCAAGGAGGGTGTCACATTCCAAGAGCACCCCTCAGCGGCCATGGCCAATGGAGAGGTGCACTATGAACCAACTGCAAGCACCAAGGAGGCTTTCCCATGGGGAGCACAAGGCTGCTACCTATTGGTAAAGCCTATCTCCCCACAAGAACAGAAGAAGGCTAAGCAGGCCCATGGGGCTGCGGCCAAGGAAATGGCCAAGGCCACCACCGCTATCCCACACTCACAATGCTAGGAGGACAGGGAAACCTTCATGGCGGAAGCAACTTGGGAATCCATCAACCAATCAGATTGGGAAGCCCATGCCGAGTGGGCCACTCAATCTGAGGATCTGATGGGAGACTCGATCTCACCCAATCATTGCACCCAAGCTCCAGTTGAAACTGACTTGGGACCTATCCCAACTGAAAAAAAAAATTTTGACCCGCTCAACGGTGCACCAAACTCATCCGCACTGCAAAAAATTTGTCCGACGTTGAGAAAACAAAAAGTGAAGGCCAAAGCCAACGCAACTCTTTCTGCAAAAATCAACAAAAACTCCAATAGCATTGCTGCTAACACCCACGCTGCTGTGAAAGCCCGTGGGGACCTAGAAGAGGCTGGTGGGCCCAGGGGCCCACCCCTCACACCTAAGGTGCGATGGGGGAAACCCTCACTTTAGGGATGTTGAATATTGCCGGACTCAAGGCCTCCCCATCCCAGGCTAGGAAACTGAGTTTTTTACAACACAATTTACCCATGGATATCCTGGCCATCCAGGAGTCCCACTGTCCACGAGGTTCCAAGGAAACTTGGAAAACAATGCTCCTCCCATCCCTATCCTTTTGGTCATAGCACTGTGGGGTACTAATTCAGAAAAATAATTTTTTCAAATTTATATCCTCAGAAACATTCCTAAATAGCTGAGTGCTCATCATCACCTTCTCGTGGGCTGACATAGTGCACGCAATTGTCAACATCTATGCCCCAAACGGTGCACATGAGCGTCGGGAATTTTTCTCATCAGTCAAATCCCTCCCGCTACCCCCTGATTCTTTCCTAGTCGGTGATATGAACTGTTGGCTAACCTCACCAATGGACCGGTGGCCTCCCTCACCCCACGCCCCAAAGGTCACATAGAACTACGCGTTCTAAAGGCCACCCTTGGGTTAATGGATGCACTGCTGCGACATGCCCTGCTGCTTGAAAACATGATGCATCCCCACATCCACAATGGCCAATTAAGGTCCATAACCCGCATTGACCTTATTCTAACACCAGCAAAATTCCAACCCCACATCTCCCACTTCAAAACAACAAAAATAGAATTCTCCAACCACTGACTGGTCTTGATAACCTACCACCTTCCTGTCACAGTTGCTAAGGCCCCACATTGGTGCAAAATCCCCCCCCCGAGCTCATGTTGCCAGGATTTTCCACGTGGGTGGAAGAGGCAACTTTGGCAAAAAAGTTTGTTGCACCATTTTGCGCGGACCCCATTTCCACATGGGCAACTTTCAAAGAGGACACCATCCGCCACTCTTGCCATCTCTCCTCCAGACGCTCACAAGCCACATCGGCGGTTATCTTGCATGCTCTGGCAGAATTGGCACACTTGGAGTACAACACTCCAGCTACAGGATATAGCCCTGCATGGGGCCAGAAGTGGGCGGAGGCAGCCGCCCACCTCAACTCACTCGAAAGGCAACACAAACATTGGGTTTGTGTTCAATACAGGGCCACATGCATCACAAAAGGTGACAAGTGCACCTCATATTTCTTTAAAAAATTTGCACCACGCCAGAGCGTGGCCTGCACACAGGTGCGAAGATTGGATAATTCTATTGCAGATACACTGGCCAAAGTGGCAATCGAAACACAAAAATATTACTCCGAGTTGTACTGAGCTGAACCAATTCAGCTGGCTGAAGTGGCGGAATTTCTCAACTGAGCTCATATCTGCACCATTTTCTGATACCTGGAAATAATGAATTTGAATTACTCCGATTGAATTATGGACAGCCATTTGCGGTGCACCAAACTGAAAATGCCCAGGCCCAAATGGCATTCCATATGAGTTCTACAAAAAATATTTCAAATATATATCCCCACTTCTGCTTGCCTCACTTAACCAAAGCCTGATGGAAACGCGCCTCCTACCAGAAGGACATGAGGCCTTTACTGTCACACTCTTCAAGAAAGGGGATAAGCTTGACTTAGCCAACTGGCGCCCCATTTCTCTAACAAACACAGACACCAAAATTTTAACAAAAATTATGGCTAACTGATTAGAGACTGTAGCATCTGCCACCATCTCCCCAGAACAATTTGGTTTCATCCCCAGAAGGTCAATTTGGGATAACGTGCACTCTGTGGCTAATGTATGTCAGTCCACAGCCTCTGGGGCACTTGTATTCTTGGACCAACAAAAGGCCTATGATAGAGTAAACTGGGAATACCTAAGGGCCTGCCTCCATCAAATCCACCTACCCCTCGCTTCATCAACTGGGTGATGCTGCTCACAGAATCTGCAACAATGGCAGTGCGTGGCCCTGGCTTCCTAACAGAAGTAGTCCGCCCTCAAAGGGGCTTGCGACAAGGGGACCCCCTCAGCCCACTCTTATACAACTTCATCCTTGACCCACTACTGCAAAATGTGAATGCCCAACTCACTGGGGTCCATGTGCCAGGCCAAGCCCCAGTCAATATATTGGCATTCGCAGATGATTGTGTGGTTGGGGTGTCTAATAATCAAGATGCATGCGCGCTTGAAGCTCTCATCCAGGAATATTCCCGGGTAAGCAACGCGGCACTGAACGCCTCCAAAACCAAAATCATCCTCCTTGGTCAGTTTCAGAACTGCTGGGCCCCAGCAATTAGTTCCCAACCTGGCCCATCTGCTCGCCCACGTCCACGCCTTACTAACTCAACACACACCGCTCCACTGGTGCTCCCCTTCATGTCAAGTCCTAACATAGGACTGGTGCGCCATCTGGGCGTGTGGATGGAGGCAGGCAGATACATGTCAACAGTAATGGAGTGCTGTATTCTGGACAACGTGACGAAGCGAATCGCCTCTCTCAGATCCCGCCCTACTTCCCTTACTGGCAGGGTTGTTTTAGCCAACTCTATGCTCCTATCCAAAGTCTGGTTCAGAGCCCACGCCATCCCCTTCTCCCCAAGCTTCTTCAAATCCTTGTATGCCTTGCTGCAAGGATGGCTTTGGTCAGGCTGCCCTCCACCAGTGTGGCTAGAGGTCATGTTTGGCCCTCATCATCATGGTGGCATGGGCCTGCTTGACTTCAAAGCCCATGCTGCCAAGATCCTGGGCACCTGGATCGCGGCTGTCACCGCTCCTACACTCCCATCCCAACACTGGTCCCGTGCAGCCTGCTCCAACTTCTCCTGAGCCTTGGGCCTCAACAATCCATCGAATCCCCACTCCCTGATGAAATACCTCGCATCACACACATCAGCCACAGGTCCTCACGGGACAAAAACCCACTACAAACGAGTCCTACTCTCCATGAAGAGCGCAGAGTGGAGAATCCATATTAGTGGACATACAACCCAAAGAGGCCGCCCCTCTCCTCAGTTCACACAAGAGGTACAGGGGCTACCCATCCATGATGGCGTGATCCCCATTTGGCCCCATGTCCTATCCAGGGTGGACTACCTGGACATGATGGACATCCCTTACTCCATTGAGACCCAAAAAACAATATGGAAATATGTACATCACCCTCTGTTGCAGCCTCAAGTCCGCTCCCATGTGTGGTGCTGCCTGAGGCAGGTGTATCATACAGCTGAGCGCTCTAACGCTTTACACTTATCCTGTGTTGTGTGTGGCCAGTATGGAACGCTGTTCCACCGCCTGGAGAAGTGCCCCACCTCTAAAGTGATATGGCGCGAAGTTCAACGTCTGCTGGGCCAGGATCAAATGCATCCCTTCAGTCTGTCAAGAGATATGTTTGCTCTATCAATGGCCTCCTCCCTTCCACCCTCCCTCCATGCTCTGGTGGTTGCAATCGCCATGTGAACCATCCACACAATTGTCTTAGATGCCATCGCAGGCTCCACCCCCACCCTCCCAGAAACTGTCCACAGATTCCAGTCCCATTTGGTGGACCACTTCCAGGCGTGGATGTTTGGATACCTCCCACTGCATCGCTGACAGCTGGTCTCCTCCTGGTTCTCAGTCTGGTTCATCAAATCAGACCCCTTCCTCCACACGTGCTCAATAGTGGCTACGGCCCCTTCACACGTTCCCTCCCCCTCCCCATAAGTGGCATTCCCGCTGGCAACAAGAGATAGCATTGCTTCTCTGGAGTGCCTCCCCCAGTACTAAGTTTATCTGTCCTGAGTCATATTCAGAGGTGTCCGTCCCATGGTCAGCCTTCCCCGCAATAAATTTAAATATATTTTGTTTGAGGTGTGCCAACCTGAGGACAAAACTTCACCAATGAAGGGAAATGAAGAAAATAGGAAAGGAGGATAAAACCTGGAAAACCTTCATGCATGGCGTATGATAGGCCAGGAACTCCATGGACTACCTTTACTATTTGCTATCTTGGTTTGGGGCATTGGTGCGCAAAATCAACACATTCATAATCATCCCCTACTAAAGTTTATCTACTGATATTGAACTCAGGAGGCAGTGGTAGAGGGTCCATATTCTACCACTGGGTTATCCTTCCAAATTTTCTGTAATCTAAGTATCTATAATTTTATAGTTAAGGCCCTCACACACATGACCTTTCTAACCCTGTCATTTATGGCTATACTTACTTATCTAAACTATATTTTTTATATTCACACCTCTAAATCTTTAATCTTCCTCTTTTAACCCTTACCTAATGTGAATATAAATGTCATTGAAAATTTATAACTATCTTATATTCAAGGCTCTATTTTAAATTTTTATTTGATGCACACCAACCAGGGGACAGACAGTACCAATATTAAAAGGGCAAACAACAAAACCAAAAAATGGAATAACTGGAACATAATAAAACCTCCAACCAGGCAGGTATTGGAGGACCACTAACCCACCATGGCAGAGGGGAGGAAGGGATGGGTGGCGCATCTGCATGTGCATCAACCACATTAGGGGGAGCAGCGTTGTATAAGTGGATTGAGGCTGAGAGCCATGGCGTCAGGGCATCACCATGGTGGGAATTGAGGTATAGTACAAAAGGATTGAGATCTGCAATATCAGCATCAATGAGAGCTTCAATTAATTTCACAAGATAATGTTCAGCCTGAAGGCAGGCATAAGTAAGTAGGGAAAAACTGGAAATATTTTACCTGATGATAACGGTTTTTGGGTCAAAGGTCAATAGTGAAGCAACATGCATGACATAATTGGATGCAGCATCTTCCAATTTGGTGATTTTGTCCCATGCGTTTTCAGGGAAATCAGGGGGAAGGCAACTAAAGACAGGCCATTATGGAATTCTTCAACTGACTTTGTGGCTACAATATATAGTTGGTGACAATGGTGGAGGCCACCGCCTTTAAGGCAAGCTGGTGGTCACTCTGGGAGGGGATGGCATTGGGTTTTGGAGCATAACGTCTGGGTGGGATAGGTTTGTCAAAATCCAAGGGAAAAATTCATCACAGTAATACCCCTCTGTGGTTTCCTTATCTAATTTATCAACTGTCTTTTTGACTATTGCACCTGATTTGTTAACCTAATAGGGCCCAAGGATCTTGATTCACAAGAATAGTGGAGGCAATATTAGGGTGGGTGATAGTAGGAAAATGAGGAGCTGCTTGGGGGCAAAAAGTGGTCTAAGCCTGATTCCAATTGGTTGGGGTGAATTCAGGTGGGTGAAAGTGGCTGGGGGTTGTTTTGGGTGCAGATTTCCCCTCTGGCCCAGAAAGTATGAGTGTTGGGTGGAGAGCAACAAGGCACCCCATTAAGATGCCGCTGAAAAGGTTTTTAGAGACAGTACCAGATGAATGGCCTGGGGGCAGGACTTTTTAAAATGATGAAATCCAAAACAGAGGAGACAAATTTGTTAACCATTGTTGACATGAGCCCTAAAGAAATTCTCCGGTGCTGCCACAGTGCAAGCATTTAGGTGAATTTGTTGGGCAATGGCAGAGTGGTGTGGGGTGATGGTGGCGTTAGGTGCAGCAAGGCGCTCTGCACCAGAAGGAATGGCAAAGATGAGGTTGGGTTGTGAGCCATAAGCCATAAGCCATAAGCCTTGACATCAACTGTTTATATAGAATTTGGGGTGTGAAGTGTGAAATGAGGTTTTCAAATGACACTACAAATGTGGTGTCAGAAGGGAGGCAAGTATGGGTAGTGGGAATTGGGGTACTTTTATATATCAAAGGAGCCAACGCTGCCACTTCAATGTCCTCCTCCATCAGAAAGCATATGTCAATGTAGCCCTTATAGGGCAGAAACTGATAAAGACAGCTGGTGCAAATGCAGTGAAGGCTATTTTGTCAATTGCTTTGTCATAATATAAAAATAAACGTTCTAGTCAACACAAAGTCAAATTAAAATGTTGGACCAAAGAAGGGCTAGAGGATGGGGCAAAATGGGTGGATACATGTAAGGTGGAGTGCTAAGTCCCATGGAGGACAAATCAGTCAGAAGAGTTTGACAGGCTATTCAAGCCCATTTGAACACATTTTCCTACAGGTCAGAAAATGCTAGGTGGTGGAGCACCGCTGCCCCACACTGGTGCAGCAGGTGGTGGATCTGAGGACATCAAATGAGAACTAGATGTGGCCAGACAGTGGTGGACAAATAAACATTTGTTAAAATTCACTCAAAAATGAGTTCAAGTGGAGTAAAAGGTTTTTATATCTAAGGCTATAATATCTATAAATCTTTTTTTGGTTTCTTACATAATACTGTCCAAGTGCTCTTAGATATACTAAGTTTATAGCTATAATAATTAACACACTAACTTTAATAAATCCTTAACCTATGGTGAAATTTATATATAGTAATTTTTGCATGCACTTTGCTATATTATTATCATTTAAGCTTTACTGTTATACAATTTAGTAATTTTATTTTTAGCATTTATATGTTGGAATATTTAAAGTCTAATAATTGTAAAAAGAGTAGTCAGAAACATATATTAAAATACTTATCTGTTAAGCAATTAGATTTTTAAGAAAAGACCTATCAGATGAATCTAAAATGCACTTGAGACTAAATCTTTCAGATAATATCATTAACCTTTCAGATAAAACCTCAAGCATTTATAAGAAAGATAAAGTCAATTATCAGATTCACTTAAAAAAGGTTCTAAGCATAAAAGCAAACTAAAATGTACCTTTAGATCTAAAAGTATTAAGTTTAGATTCAGTGAATACTTAATATGATAAACTAATCTACAAGGTAATTATCTTGTTGACTTAAAAATAGAATCTATATTCAATTCTAGATTTTACTAACTCATTTAAGTCATTTTGTATATCATCTAGATCCAAAATATATGTACTGATGCATCAGTACTTGTTCTCAGATTGATATAAAGTCTAGAATAGAGACCTAATATTTTTGCAACCTGAAACCACCTATAAACATAAAAACCTCTAGTTATCAGATAACTAACCAATGCCCATGTGAATACTTTATCACATGGAAAAGCCCCTTAAATTTATCCATCTTTTATAGTCCTACTATTTTAATCCTACTTATAGCTTTTTATATTTATTATAATATAAAAATTATTTTAATTTATTAGATAAATTATTCCTTTTCTTATAATAATATGACATAACTTTATTTATTGTTATTACTGGATTTGTCAGGCTTTGCCTCAATGCATGCAAAGCCTCAACTTCAGGTTGCAACTGGCTTAATTTTTATTAATTCATATTTGGATTTAAATCAATAGTTTATTGAGACATGCATTGTCAGGATAAAGGATCAAAATAATCATCAACTTCAAGTTATTATTTAATCAATTGATATTTTGTTGGGCTGAAGGCCCAAAAATTACTATTATTTTCAAATTATATAACATCAACCAATTCACATTTACTGAGCTAAATGTTCAAATGAAAAATGCAGGATAAATCACCAAAAAATTAATTTCAAAGAAGTTAAGGTGATTTCTTCCTATTCTTGTTTTGTCCCTATTTTTCCCTAGACCTATTAAAGTGCTAGGATGATATCAAATAAAGGATCTTTTTTACTCATCCATTATAATTGTCTAGTTGATTACTAGAGGTTTTGCCTTTTTAAAATAATAGAAATTTGCTTGGCAATGGTCATTCTGCCAATAGATTGATCTAGAGACAAAAGTTTACCAGGTGATATTGCTGGAGCTATAAGCAACTAATAATTACATAGCCATCAAATGACCTGGCCTCAAAATTAAATAAAAACTTAATAGGATTACTTTAGGCTTTAGACTTATAATTTTATATATTTTCAGATCTTATTAAGAAAGCAAAATTGAGCTAATACCCCAAGTAAAATCCAACAATATTGATAAATAACTATTGGTAGGTTTAGAATGTATTTAAACCTGTCAAATAAAAAATATTCAAAGTGGGTTAACCTTGGGACAAATATGCCACACCGAGAGCTTTTCTAGCCAGTACAGGTTTCAAACTCAAAACTTGTATTAGGGTGAAAGCAGTTTTACCTGCCAGGATAACCACCCTTGAACCTGTCAAATTAACTAAATAACTACTAAACAACTTATCTGGATCAATAATAATATCACTTATGCTTTAAATAATATGACTATCTGATTATCTAAGAAAATATAAGTTTTAAATAAATCTCTATATC
This sequence comes from Massospora cicadina, assembly GCA_022478985.1. Classification (NCBI taxonomy): domain Eukaryota; kingdom Fungi; phylum Entomophthoromycota; class Entomophthoromycetes; order Entomophthorales; family Entomophthoraceae; genus Massospora; species Massospora cicadina. Next base: position 165,207 of record JAKSZP010011902.1, read on the forward strand.
TATATAAATAAAACCCATTGTGTGTGTTTGTATATGTGAGACACTATATCATGATCAAATGAACCAAATATAACCAAACTTGGTACAAATGCTTTATAAATTTTGGGAATGGTAATATGCTTTTTTTCAAAAAAAATAATTTTTACAAAAAGTTATATATAAGATCTAAAAAATATTAGATCTTAATAGTAATTGTATATCATTCCAAAGGGTGGTTAGCCTGGCAGGTAAAACTGCTTCCACCCTAGTATAGGTTTTGAGTTTGAAACCTGTACTGGCTAGAAAACATTCTCGGTGTGGTATATTTGTCCCAAGGTCAATCCACCTCGAATATTTTGTATATCATTCCAGCTGAGCGTTTTGGTATCATTCATCTAATTCAACATATGCATAGATTTTGATAAGCGGTTGGTAGTTTTTGGCTGTTTTAAGTTCAATAATTGGTTTTGATAAGCAGTGGGTAGTTTTGGCTGAATCCATAGGCTAACGGTTTCAGATAATTGGTTGATGGTTTAGTTAATTTAATTTTTTAATTGATTTTGGGTGAGTGATTAATAGTTTTTGGTTAATCTAATAGTTCAACTGGTTTTGGTTAAATGGTTGATGATTTAATCTAGTACTAAAAAAATGGTTGATGATTTAGCTAATTCGATAGTTTAATCGATTTTGGCCAAGTGGTTGGTGGTTTAGAAATTCGATAGTTAATAGTTTCTAAATTTATTGATGGCTATCTACCAATAGAAAAACTAAAGCGATCAATTAGAATCATCTGCAAATTATAAACCCAAGCAAATCTAGGAGAATTGGCTAGTTTAGTATAAATTTTATATTGGTAGATAGCTATCAATAAGTTTAGGAAGTAATTGAACTTATCGACTTATTTAAGTAGTTAACCGCATAGCAAAACCTCTCGATCTATATCAACCAAAAACCACTCGGCAAAACAAATGAGTATATCAAATCAATGATCACCAGCCACTTGGCCAAATCTATTTTAATCCATCGAATCCACTAAATTACTGACCACCTGACCAAAACCATTTGAATCCATCGAATCAACTGAATAATAAATAATTCTTTATCCAAGCTTAATGCATCAACTGCAAAAGACCGATCCGAGATCCGAAACTGATACAGAAATGACATAAAGCTAGAATTTAGTTAATCATCGTTAAAACTGATCCACAATCCGAAGTCCGATGTATCAATTTGATAAAATCCAATCTGCGATCCGAAATTGATGTGGAAATGCCATAAATGATTCCACTAATCATCTTGTTGAAAACTGACTGATCCGCGATCCAAAGTCTGATGCCCCAAATAAGTAGCATCTGATCCACAATCCAAGGTCTGATGCAAAAAAATTTTCTGGAAAAAAGAACCTCCTTTAAAAAAACTCTAAAAAGTATGTAATAATTGAGAAATTAAGCCTACTCAATAAAACCCTTTTTGAAGCCGGCACCATATTTTAAACTGAATTATAGAATTTTGCTTATAAATACAATCTATATCTTATGTCTGGATTAGGTTTAAATGTAAAAGATAAGCAACTTAGAATAAATAGTACTGAGTATATAAATTATAAATACTTATTATAATTCAGATAAAATATGGCGCTGACTTCAAAAAGGGTTTTATTGAGTAGGCTTAATTTCTTGATTATTTCATACTTTTTGGAGCTTTTTTTAAAGGAGGTTCTTTTTTCCCAGAAAATTTTTTTCCAAGAAAGTTCTTTTTTTCCAAAAAGCTTTATTCCCACCTCTTTTTCCCTCAAAAAATTAGTGCATTTTTAAAAGTAGCTCTTTTTCCTACTTTTATTAAATATTACTATCTTTATATATCCTTTTTGACCCCTTACTATTTCTCTAAAAATAAAACTCATTGTATATATTTTATATATAGTATCTTTATTTTATTTTATTTTGTTTTATTTAACCAAGGCAAGCTGACCAGGGGACAGGCATTACCGAAATATATATAGTATCTTATAAACAAATATACTAATAACTCATTTTTATTAAATTTAGTTGATTTTATTGGGCAAATTATACTAAATTTACAGATCACCATCTACAATACCCATTTTATTAAATTTAGATGATTTTATTGGTCAATGTATGCTGAATTTACTGATCACCATCTACAGTAATTTATTTTATTAGATTTGGTTGCTTTTATTAGTCAATCATGTAATTTTATTGATCGCTATCTAAAATAATTCATTCCTATTAAATTTAGATGAGCTTATTGGTCAAATTATGCAAAAACGATAGCCATCTATAATGATTTAAGCTCGTCCCGCTATGAGCTCACTGACTGAATTTTGAACATACCCCCAGCCATAGGACATCAAATATGCAACGAAGCTTCGCTTCACCGATGCCGGAATAAAGTTTATCCAGCGATGAACATACTCACACTTGAAATTTATCGCTTCCAAGCCAATTCTTTTATTTACTAAATTAATGGCAGATACTTGACCAATACTTACAAAAGTAAAATGGGACCTAAGTTGGAGCATCCTCTATTTTTGGAGAAGATGACCATCCAAATCGGTCCAGTATTTTCAGTTATGCACGAACAAACATCTTTAAAAAAACATGCAGGTCGAATTGATAACCTCCTTCTTTTTCAAAGTCGGTTAAAAATAAGGATCCCACTAATCATATCGTTGATGAATCAGGATTAGGACAACTTCAATTTAATATTTAATTAATTTTTAATTTTTAATTTTTATTCGAGGTAGGCCGACCTGGGGACGATACCGCACCGATTAAGGGGAATCGAAGGAAATGGGAAAGGAGGATAAAACCCGGAAAACCTCCACACACGGCGTATGATAGGCCAGGAACTCAATGGACCGCATTGCTATTCGCTATCTCGGTTCGGGGCATTGGTGCGCAACGCCAACACAGTCATAATTGTCCCCTACTCAAAGTTCATTGGCCGGGATCGAACTCGAGAGGTTAAGATTTAATTAATCTATAATATATATAAAAGATACTATTAATCAAGGTTTCTCTTAAACTACAAAAACTAGAAACTTGAAATTTAGCATGAAGGTTCTGTTCACAAATTTTAGTTCCTTTAAGCAACCATTTATTTTTAAGTTTTTTTAATATGTGAAAAGGAAGTTAAAATGTTACTTTAATACCATCTAGTACTAAAAAAATGTTACTTTAATAAATTTCTATTATAAAACAATTCTAGGCTAAAAATTTATATACAAAATGATTTTACAAAACCAAAAAACCTGTTTGTGAACTTGATATATATATGCAGCTTGAGTTTAGGATTATGGAGTAGGTAAAGGATTTTATACTCAATTTTACCTACAAAAACAAGAAACCTATAAAATTTTATTTATACAAATTAATTTTCTTCATCTATCCTAAACTCCATAAGCTTGGATTTAAAAAATTTGGAATGGAGGAACTATTTAGTTCATTGATACCTACTAAGAAACTATTTATAAATTTTTAGGTCATTGATACCTACTGAGAAACTATTTATAGATTACTTATTTTCTATATTACTATCTGGTTTTATTAAGCAATAAATATCTATTATAGAATATTTAAATATGAGATCATATTGAAAATATTAATTCTCCTAAACTAAAAAATTACTACACAAAATTTGGTATGTATATGCCTCTTGATTGTTAAGTTCTCAAGTAGGTAGGGGTTTTAAACATTAATTTCTAACTAATGATATATAAAAAACTTTAAAAAATATAAAAGTTACTTTTTTATATCTTCTAAATCACATAAGCTAGGAATTTAAGATTTAATATATCAGTAATTAGTTTATAGGCATCTACTAAAGATCATATAGTAAACTAGATGAAGCACCTATTTTATAGCCTGGTGGTGAGTATTTTTATTAATGATATTTCAGATAGCAATTTAGTTTTAATTAATTGATTCAATAGATTTAATAGGTTTGCTATGCAAAGGTGGTTAGCTTAACAGGATATATCCTGCTACTAATCTGCTATAGGTTTGGTTCATAACAGGTTCAAATTCTATACCAGCTAGAACAAAATAACATTTCTTCCTGATCCTCATATTATTATTTTATATTAAAAATTGAATAATAATATAATGATAAAATAAAAAAGATAGGGTGGTTATCTAGCAGGGTGAAACCTGTTACCATTCTGATGCAGGTTTAGTTTATAATAGGTTTAAAACATATATTATCTAGGATGAAACATTGTTTTCTCCTATACCTTCTTAATTTTATCTTATTTTATAAAAATTGAATAAAGTATGGATATTGAAATAAAGAAAGATAAGGTGGATACCTATCAGGATAGTTCCTGCTACCACTAAATATCTATTTTAAAAAATGGGGTTTCTAAGTGATTATTATTATTTGGTTGATTTTATAGGTACAATGGTCTTGGCTAAGTAGTTGATAGACTCTATAATATAAAATCTAAAACAATTTGTTATCTTATAAGTAATAACCTATAGCAAAGCATGGGAATCTTGCAGCTAGTATTGTATATTATAGAATAGCTAATTTCTCCATCATTGCTTGGGTTTATAATTTACCAGGCAATTTTAATCAATTGTTTTGATACCTATATTGATAGATGGCCATTGATAAGTTTAAAGAAAATCTATCAAATCAATCAAAAACTACTAACCACTTGCTAAAACTGATTGAACCTATCTAATCAATATAAAACCATCAACCACTTAGTAAAACCAATTAAACCTATCAAGTGAACTAAATTATCAATCATTTACCTGAAACCATTGAGCCTATTGATTCTATCAAAATCTACCAAATGCTTATTAAAACCAATGGTTTAAACTTATAAAACAACCAAAAACTACCAACCACTTAACAAAACCTATAAACCTACCAAATTAAACAAATAAAAACAAAAACGCTTAGCCAATTTGATATACAATTACAATTAATGTTTAACTTTTTAAGAACTATTAGATAATTTTTTTTAAAATTATTATTTTCTTAAAAAATAGTCTATTACTAATCCCAAAATATGTAAAGTATTTATGTCAAGTTTGGTGATTTTTGGTTCATTTGTTTCTAAGATAATATGTCTTCTACATATAAATATGCACATATATACAGTAATTTTTATTTATATTCAATAAGATTATGATAGATCTACCTGACTAAAAGGAATAAAATACTTAATCCTCTCACCCTGTCAATATTTTTAACTGACTTTAAAAAGGTCAAGTTTCTCAATTTGACCTTTATATATTTTCTGTTTGTGCATGTATTATACTAAAACTCTTGGACCAAATTTGGATAGACTTCTTAAATGAAAGAGAATGACCTTACTTAGGTTTCATTCCAATTTTGTAAGAATTGGTATCATAAAAATGTTTAATAAAAAAGTGATAATCTATATCTGATTATGATAAATTGGTATATCATTTTAATAGAGCAATTAGTGGTATTCAATTAATTTGATAGTTTTTAAATCTGATGTCATTTTCTAATTCTGATGTCATTTTTGATAGATGGACATTGATGGGTTTACAGTAATTAAACCTATCAACTTAACTAAGTAATTTTTAAATCTGATGTCATTTTTGATAAGATAAACATCAATAGGTTTACAGTAATTAAGCATATAGACTTAACTAAGCAAACATCAAACTTCATAGTAGAACTATTAAAATTATTGTAGCAACTATAACCACCAACCACTAACCAAAACTAATTGAACCCATCACATCAACCAATTGCCAACTGCATACAGAAACCAGTGAGCCTTTTGAATTAATTATATAACCACCAACTGATTACCAAAATCAATGCATCTAATAAATTAATTAAATACTTATCTACTTAATCAAAATTAATGATCTTATCAAATTGATCAAATAATGACAATGCTCAGCTGAAATAATCTAAAGATTATTATTATACTTTATATATCATTGATACATTCTATATATGATTTTTGTTTATCTTTTTATAATCAAGAAAATGAAAAACAGCCTAAGATAGTTTCCAATGTTTATAGATATTTGTGTCAAGTTTTGCTATTTTGCTCTTTTGTGTATGAGGTAATATAGTAAATATTAAATGGTTTTTATTTTATATAAAAATAGTGAGTTTTTAAAAATAATCATATAGAGATATTGGGTTTTCAAAACCTATTAGAAAAAAGAAGCAACTTTGAAAGATGCACTATTTTTTGAAAAAAGAACTGTTTAAAAAAATTTAAAAAAAACCTTCTTCAAAAAATGATACTTAAAAGTATGAAACAATTGAGAACATATAAATAATCAATAACCCTTTTTGAAGTTGGTGTCATATTTCACCCTGACCTATAGAATTTGTAATGGATGAGTTTTTCTCATTTGTTATATTCTGACTTGGATTTGGATTTTCCAAATCTGAGTCAAATTGCTTTAAAACATTTTTGAGTTTAGTCATTTCAGATGCTGGGTTGTGCTTTACCTGAGCTGTAAATTAGGCTTGTGTGAGTCTAATCAATAGCTCAGATGAAGTCCCCAAAGTGCTGCCTTTATAAGGCATGCCAGCACCTTCTGAAGTTCACTTCAGAATTCTATGAGGAATGTAGTATTTCCCTTTCTGGGGGAGCATTGTCAGTTGCTCCCCAGACAAGCTCTAGTTGGCGAGCACCATGGTTTTTATGATCCTGAATAAAATAAAGGACGTTTTAGGGCTCACATACCTGTGGTCTTTTTCAGGTGTTTCCATTTTGAAAAAGCTTTTACATGGTTGGGTTGGACCAACCACACAGAGGACTTACATAGCCAACCAATGAGAGGTGAATGTTTGGCTGCTTTTGGTGCCCCAAACCTCTCCTACTCAGTTAGGACACTTTGGTTGCTTGTCAGTGCACCAAAGCAATATGTAAAAACATATGGTGGTCAAAACTGGGGTTTTTCTGGTCTGTTACAATATTCTGAAGTCAATGTGTGATGCATGCTGCTGATCCCCATTTTGGACCAACCTCAGTGGTCACTTGAGTCCCAGTTGTTGAGGAACCAGCATTGGTGGGAGCTGGTGACTGATGGCCAACCCTGGACTTGGAGTGACCATCAGTTTGATTTCCCAGTGAGGTCTCCCACTCACCAGGGATCAGTGGCATTGAGGGGACCTATCCAGCAGGGCTCCCTCACTCCACAGATGGTCTACCCAGAAAGGGGTCAGATGTCCAGCCATGCTGGACCACATGCCCCTCTCACGTCTTCTTTGGCAAAAGCACCTTCCCAGTTGGGATGGGAAGACTATCACCAATGGGAGCCTGGGAGGGGGTGCAACACAGCCATGTGCTGGGCATGCATCCTCATGCCAGATGGGCTAATTTCAGCAGCCCAGTAGTGATTTAATCCCACCATCTGTGTTTTTTCAAAAAGGTTTTAAGTTTATCTGGGCTAATTTTTCTGGGGCTCAGGGTAATTTGCCCTAGAAAGCCCTTATCATGGTGGCCTGTCATGGAAATGGCAGAAAAAGTTTAGACCAGCCTGTCAGTTGGGATGCTTTAGCATCCAAAAGGCAAGCCAGAATGCCAGGGGCATTACCAACTGTGCAACTTGATATGGAGCTGAGAAGTGTGATACAACAAAGTGGTGATATAGCAGCAAGGTAAGGACTACTCGCTGAACTCAATCAGCAACAGGGGGAGCCATGGTGACCAAGAGAATTGGTAATGCCCACCTGAAATGTGGGGTGATGGACCACCAGAGAAATGCTATCAGGGATATGGCAAAGGGGGAAAAGTAAACAAATAAAAAACTTTCTTGTTGGTAAATTTTATTGGAAAAGGAAAGTAAGAAAATCAACCAACATTTTCTCAGTGCCATGCAACTGATTAAATAGTGGTCAGTTGGGTAGTGACAATGATGTGGGCAGGATCTACAAATTTGGCCTAACCGGCAAATTGGATGGTAGTGGGGGAGTTTATTCTTTGGGAACTGACATCGCAAAATTTGGCGGTGGGCTGAGACTCTGTCAGTTCAACCTCAAACATCTGAACCAGGGGTTGATTATGTTTCTGATGGTTAGCATGATGGTGTTTAGCCCAATGAGCGACAAGAATCCCCCAAGGCTATCCCATATAGGGATGGGACCATTTGGTTGGGAACAGGTTTGGGACAGCTAACCCACCTGCGCTCAGTCATTTAACCATTCATTTGGTCAATAGTAGCTTATTGGGCGCAACGCCCAAATTACTATCAGAGGGCTTCAAACTCTCATCGATGTCACCTGATATTTGTTTTACTGATTTTGGGATTGAATTGGAACCATCAAGTAATCTGGCCAATATCTCATTCTTCATACTTTTACAGCCATTCAAATTTCAGCCATCAGCCCAATTGCCACCCAAATTAAATCCAACTGATTTCAGTTCAATAATTCAGCACATATTTCACTAATTCTCCACAACAGTTCTGCTGAGGTGAGTGAGGGAATCAGGGGTGGGATCCAAAGTGGACATGCTATCACCCAATGTTTGTCAACTATGTGGGCGAGGTCACCCTGGGTGATGAGGGGTACCGCCATCCTCTTCTGTGTTTTCTTATTCAGGAACGGAAAGATAGCTCAATTGAGAGCCAAAGGATACTCCCTGAGACTTACATTACCCTTTCCTTTTCCCAAAGGGATGGCCCCCCACTGGGAAACTGCACCAGAGCCACATTCTTATGCACTTTGGGCAACTTGATAGCCATAATTGTCACAGCCTTCTGAAGTGGGTGGGGAGCCTCAGGGTAGGATGTGTGGAAAATGTCAACCAGGTCCATACAATTCACACAATTGTGCGCCTTGACCTAACTGTTTTCATAAGCTGGATATCCTTTCCAGGCCACAAGATATTGAACTGATTGTTGTGACTTCTGAGATGCCAGAATGGCCTCCACTTTGGCTTCCTACTCATTATTGATGATGATTGGTTCTGGGTCCATGGGAATTACACCCTTAAAGGGTGACAGCTGGGATACATGGAAAACTGGGTGTTGCTTTCAATGCACAGGAAGCTTCAACTGGAATGCTCCATTACCCAATACCTGCTCCACTAAGTGAGGGCCTGAACGCTTGCTGGCAAATTTGTGGGAAGGGGTTTGGATCTGTAAATGGCGAGTATCAAGCATAATGTAAGAGCCCACTGTAAAGTCATGACCCAGAAGATGCTTGCAGTCCACAAATCATTTATAGTCATTGGTGGCTTTAGTGAGGTGTTTCCGCACTAAAGCTTGGGTTGATTGGATATGGGCAGCATGATCCATGGCAGCTTGCACTTCTGGTCGTAAACATGATCCAACTGAGAACAATGGGTTATAACCCAACGTTGCCTCATATGATGAAAAACCCATGGAAGCGTGAGTCCCATTATTGTATGCAAATTGGGCAAGAGGCAAGTCATCAGCCCAGGTATCCTGCGCTGCTACAGCATAACAACGCAGGTACTGTTCAAGAACTTGGTTAACCCGCTTGGTCTGGCCATTGGACTGGGGGTGATATGCTGTGGATCAACAGGGGGTTATCTTAAGGATCAACAAGAGTTCACTCCAAAACTGGGTGGTAAACTGGGTACCCCTGTCACTAACAATTTCCTGGGGAAGACCAAACATTGAAAACACATGTCAAACAAATAGATGCGCCATTTCTTATGATATAATTGCAGAAGTACAAGGAATAAACAGGGAAAATTTGGTAAAGCGATCTACCACTACCATTACCGCTGTAAACCCATTAGAGTAGGGGAGTTTATCAATAAAATCCATGGACACCAATGTCCATGGACCTTCTGCCTGTTGTAATGGTGCAGAAGACCATTCTTTCCAGAATGGTCTGACTTGGCCCTAGCACAGATAACACAATTGGTGATCCAAGCCAGAACCTCTTTGGTCAGTCCAGCCCAATTAAAGGTTCACTTGATCAAGTCAATGCATTGCTTGTTACCAGGGTGTCCAACTGTGGGGGGATCATGGTGTGCGCGGAATATGGGCAGGCGAAAGAGGGGTAACCCAAACATGAGAATGAAAGTAAATGGGACCTTCTTCTAGAGAATATAGGGAGTGTTTGGGACTTGAGTGAGTCAAGTGTTAAATCAATTCCACACCCTCAGGGCAGGCTGTTTGACCGGCTAACACCTGGGCCAATAATGGGTCATCAGGCAACAACGTGGCAGAGGAAACAACGGAGGGAGCATCTGTCAGAATTTGAGTGGCAGGAATCATGGTAACAAGATCCTCTACCTCAGTTTCTGAGGGGCAGTGAGCAGGACTATGGCTTAGGATATTGGGAAGAACATTTAGTGCACATTTGAAAAATTCATATTTGAAGTTAAAACTGCACAGGTCCTGATAGGTTCAGGCTTGCCGGTGTGCCAATTTTTGGGGTTTGCAAAAATACAAGAAAGCTTGGTGATCTGTGTGAACTGTTAACTCATGACAAGCACCCTGCAACAGGTAGCACCAGTGAATTAAAGCCCATGCAACAGCAGCTAGTTCCTTGTCATAAATAGCCCAGGACTGCTCCATAGCGGTGAATTTTGGGAGAAATAAGCGACCATATGTTCAAGACCATTGTGGTCCTGAAGCAGTACCGCGCCCACAGCTACTGATGAAGCATCGCATGTGATGATATACAGTTTAGTGGGATCAGCATGTTTCAAAATGGGAGGAGACACAAATACTTCCTTAATCAATTTGAACGCCTGCTGGCATTTGGGGGTCCAACAAAATGGTACGTTTTTCCCTGTGAGGGGATGGAGCAGGGCAGCCAATTGGGAAAGTGCGGGGGAAAATTCTTTAAGAAAATGATAGTACCCAAGAAACTTCAAAGCTGCTTCTGTGTAGTTGGGGTTGGCCATTCTCAAATTGCATCTAATTTGTTGGGGGGATGGTGACACCTTCTTTAAGTACCAAGTTTCTGAGAAATGTAACCTCTTCCTTGTAAAACTCACACTTGGAAGCTTTGAGAAACAGGCCTGCTTTATGCAAAGCAGCCACCACTGCTTCTAAGTTGATAGCGTGTTGTTTGGGAGTTGGGGAATGAACTAGGATATCATTGATATTAGCAATGGCGCAGGAGAACTGGAGATCCCCTAACGCATTGTTGATCATTTGTTGAAATGTAGTGGGAGCATAATTCAGCCCAAATGGCATTATGCAAAATTGAAAAATGCCTTGCCTCATTCAGATTGCAGTCAGCCATTCTTGTCCTTCCATTACTCAAATCTGATTGAAAGCATTCACCAGATCCAATTTCAAAAGGACATGGGATTTGGCAATTGACTGATTGATTGTCTGTTCTAAGGGCAATGGGTAGGGATCTGTAACTGATATTTTGTTCAGATGACCATAATCTATGCAAGGATGGAGTGATCCATCCAATTTTCTTGCAAATACAATAGGGGAGGCGACAGGAGAGGTTTCTTTGAACAGCCAGCCTTTTTTAACATATTGTCCAACCAGGTATTGAGTGTGGCCTCTTCCTCCGCTGTATGAGGATACAATGGACAGTTGATGTTCACCAATTCCACGGTTGTTTGAAATCCACAATTGTATCTGGAATGTTTAGGAAGATGGTCCATTTTTTCCATATTGAAGATTTTCAGGTATTGCATTAAGCTTTCAGGGAAATCAGCTGGGATGCCCATGGAGGTAACCAAGGTAGTGATAAAGCTGGTTCCTTGTATTTTTTAAAGGTGTCAAATTAAAGGAAACTCTCCCTCTGAATCATCATTGGTAGATGACAATGTATTAGATGCTAAGTGAATATTCACATGTTGTCAGCGCCACCATCCCACTTTCAAGATTACTGGGAATACCAGGTTTGCATGGCCAAAAACTGATTGCAGAAGTTATATTGGTGGATTGAAAAGTGTAACGGATGGCAAATGACATACAAAGACTGGTAAGCAGAAGAGGCCACCATTACTGAGGCGCCCACATCCATTTCCAATTTTAACTGTTGTGCCAACTTGATGCTCATGAAGTTCCCTGCCACTCCGGATCCACCAGAGCTTCAAAGGATACATGATGAGGACCAACACTGATTCTCATAGGGACAAGGAAGTAAGCGGAATTCTGTTTATTTGGAGATTTGACCAACTTGAGAATGACTGAAGAGATAGCAGGTATATTGAATCTGGGGTCAGGGTTTTTAGCTGGGGCAAAAATTGGGAGTACAAGTGCGGGAGAAATTGTTTCTTCCATCTGGTTTTGAACAGAGTCATTCATAGTTGAGAGGGTAGCCACTGCGGCGCCCAATTCAAAAATCAAGGCGGAAATGGCTGGAAGTAATAGTTGGTCAATTATGTTATGGAAACAGCAGAAGAAGTTTAGACCAGCCTGCCAGTTGGGATGCTTGAGCACCTAAAAAGGCAAGCCAGAATGCCAGGGGCATTGCTGACCATGCAACTTGATATGGAGCTGGGAAGTGTGATACAACAAAGTGGTGACATAGCAGTAAGGTAAGGAGTACTTGCTGGACCCAATCAGCAACAGAGGGAGCCATGGTGACAAAGAATTGGTAATTTCCACCCAAAATATGGGGCAATGGATCACCAGAGAAATGCCATCAGGGATGCAGCAAAGGGGGAAAATAAACAAATAAAAATTTCTTGTTGGTAAAATTTTATTGGAAAAGGAAAGTAAAAAAATCAACCAACAATTTTCTCAGTGCCATGCAACCAATTAAATAGTGGTCAGTTGGGTAGTGACAATGATGTGGGCAGGATCTACAAATATGGCCTAACCGGCAAATTGGATGGTAGTGGGGGAGTTTATTCTTTGGGAAATGACATTGCAAAATTTGGCAGCAGGCTGAGACTCTGTCAGTTTGACCTCAAATGTCTAAACTAGGGGTTGATTATGTTTCTGACAGTTAGCACAATGGCGTTTAGCCTGATGAGCGATGGGAATCCCCCAAGGCCATCCCATATAGGGATGGGACCATTTGGTTAGAAACGGGTTCAGGATGGCCAACCTGCCCATGCTCAGTCATTTAACCATTCATTCAGTCGATAGTAGCTCATTGGGCGCAATGCCTGAATTACTATCAGAGGGCTTCAAACTCTCATTGATGTCACCCAATATTTGTTTTACTGATTTCAGGATTGAATTGGAACCATCAAGTATATGGCCAATATCTCATTCTTTATACTTTTACAGCCATTCAAATTTTAGCCATCAGCCCAATTGCCACCCAAATTAGATCTGACAAATTTCAGTTCAATAATCTCAGCACATATTTCACTAATTCTCCACAACAGTTCTGCTGAGGTGAGTGAGGGAATTGGGGGTGGTATCTGAAGCAGATGGGCTATCACCCAATGCTTGTCAACTATGTGGGTGAGGTCACCCTGGGTGATGAGGGGTACTACCATCCTCTTTGGTGTTTTCTTATTTGAGAATGGAAAGATAGCTTGATCGAGAGCCAAAGGACACTCCCCAAGACTTACATGGCCTTCCACCAGGGGCTTCTCTTCAGGGAGGGGTTTTTCTCTTAGTGAGTGGTGATGTAATGGATGAGTATGTCTCATTTATTACATTCTGACTTAGATTTGGATTTTCTGAATCTGAGTCAGATTGCTTTAAAACATTTTTGAGTTTGGTCATTTCAGATGCTGGGTTGTGCCTCACCTGAGCTATAGATTAGGCTTGTGCAATCATAATCAATAGCTCAGGTGAGGTCCCTGAAGTGCTGCCTTTATAAGGTGCACCAGCACCTTTCAAAGTTCACTTTGGAATTCTATGAGGACCCTAGAATTTCCCTTCCTGGGGAGTATTGTCAGTTGCTCCCCAGACAAGCTCTAGTCAGTGGGCACCATAATTTTTATGATCCTGAATAAAAATAAAGGATGTTTTGGGGTTTGCATATATTACATACCTGTGGTTTTTTTTGGATATTTTCATTTTGAGAAAGCTTTTATGTGGTTGTGTTGGACCAACCACACAGATGACTTTGCATAGCCAACTAATGAGAGGTGAATGTTTGGCTGCTTGTTGGTGCCCCAAACCTCTCCTATTCAGTTAGGCTGCTTTAGTGCTTGTTGGTGCATCAAAGCAATATGTAAAATTATGGCAGTTAAAATTGGAGTTTTTCTAGTCTGTTACAAAATTTTGCTCCAAATATAAATTAGAGCTTATATCAGATTAGGTCCAAGTGTAAACTATAAGCAACTAAAAATATATAGTGCTGAGTATATATATTATAAATAAGCTATTATAAGTTATTTTAAAATATAGCGCTGACTTCAAAAAAAGTTTTATTGATTATTTATACTTTCTCAATTATTTTAACTTTTTAGTACCTTTTTTGAAGAAGGTTCTTTTTTACCAATTTTTTTCTCATAAAAGATTCAGCAGTAGAAGGAACCACCCTGCATGACAACCATACAATTTTCCCTTTCAACTATATATCTTTAATTTATAATAATAAGAGAGGATAGAGGAAAATATGTTCATCCTAGTCAAAACAGGTTTTGAACCTGTTACAGAATTTTTACCTACCTTAGTTTGTGGTACAGGTGCACAACTATACTTTTTTTAAAGATTTATCAGTAGCAGGAACCACCCCACATGACAACCACCCAAATTTTCCTTTAACTCCATATCATTAATTAAATAATGATAAGAGGGGTTGGAGGAAATTATATCTATCCTAGCCAGTATAGGGGTTGAACCTATGTTGAATAAATCAGCACTAGAGTAAAAGCAGGAATTATCCTGCCAGGCTAACTACCCTGTACACAACTACACCTGATACTTATCAAAACCTATGAACCTATCAAATCAAATGAATAATAATAAAATGCTCTTCTGAAATAATATACAATTACCATAAACTCTTATATTATTTGAATTTTATATTTAACTTTCATTAAAATTATTATTTTTTAAAAATAGCCTATTACCATTACTAAAATCTATAAAGTATTTATACCAAGTTTGGTGATTTTTGGTCATTTGTTCATGAGATAATATGTCATCTAAATATATACATACATATATATATACAATGATTTTTATTTATATTAGGATTGAGATAGATCTACCTGCTTAAAAAACTTAATCCTCCCACCCTATCTATTTTATAGTTTCAAGCGTCTCAGTTTAATATTAGCTAGCTATAATAAGAAAATTTTGGTCTGAACTTTAATCTATCTGGAATGTGAATATTAACTTAGTTTAAATAGTAATTAAAGGGGTGGCTACCTGGCAGAGTACTAGGTATAGTTGTGCACACCTGTACCCACAAGCTAAGGTGGGGTAAAAATGCCATGACAGGTTCAAAACCTGTTCTGGCTAGGCTAAACATTGTTTCCTCTATCCCATCTTATAATTATTCAATTGATAGTATAGAGTAAAAAAAGAAAAGAAAAAAGTCTGGAAGGGTAATTCCTGCTTCCACTCTAGTACTGGTTTTTTTTGACAGGCTAAAACAGTACTGGCTAGAAAAAAACTCAGTGTAGTATATTTGTCCTAAGGTTGACCCACCTCTGAATATATATATATAAAATAACTAGCGGAGTTACCCGTGCTTCGCTACGGTGTCTATGGAATTTCAGGTGATTCGAATTGATTAATTTAGATTTTATATATAGCTAAGCAATATCTACTCGGCTAAATCTAATTGCTCAATCGAAGCAACCAAAAAGACCAACCACTCAGCTAAAACTAACTGAACTTATCAAATCAACCAATAACTAATCACCTCCAAAGCTAAACTATATCCTATCGATTCGACCAAAAACCATCAACCACTCGGCCAAATAAAATAAACTTATCAAATCAATCAGATTCTAAATTATTTTAGCTTTTATATTGGTAGATAGCTATCAATAAGTTCAGAAACAATTAAACCTATTAAAAATTCCAACCTCCAACCACTTATCTAAAATCTATTAAGTCTGCCAAATTAATTAACCATCAATCTCTTATCTGAAACTATTGAGCCTATCGAATCAACCAAAAAATAAACCACCACTCAGCAAAAACAATTATTGAACTAACAAAACAGCCAAAAACTACCAACTAAATATCAAAGCCTATGAAACTATTGAATTAAATGAATATGAAAATACACAGCCAAATTGCTATATAATTACCATTAGAAATATACGTTCTAGATCTTATATAGAACTGATGTTTAAATTTATATGATTATATTAAACAATTACATATTTTTTTAGTACTAGATTTAAACAATTACATATTAGCATTCCATTCCCAAACTTTATAGAATACTTGTGCCAAGTTTGGTGATTTTTGGTTATTTGCTCGAGATAATGCATCTATATAAACAAATTAACATACTGATTCTTTTGTAAATAAAATTTAAGATTAATTCTTGTTGATACCCAGTTTAACACAGATTTGTTTGTGGGCTTAAAGTTCATCTGATAATCTCATAATTTTTATATTTGTAGATGGTTATCGATAAAATTAAGTAATCAAATTATACTTAATCAATATAAATTTACCAACCATTCAGCCATACCCAATTAAACCTATCGAATTAACTAAACCACTAAACCACTTAGCTAGTACCATTAGATTAAAAATCAACCAATCACCACCCGCTTCGTAAACCAAAACTAAATGTATCGAAACAACCAAAATCACAACTACTTACTAAAACCAATCAACTTTATTAAATCAACCAATCACTAACTTTATTTAAACCGTTAAGCTTATTAATCAACACAAACCCACCAACCGCTCGACAAAACCATTAAACTACCGAATCAACCGAATGTCAAACTTCTCGGCCGTAACAATATACCGATTTCCGTTAAAAACATATAAAATTTTCACTTGTTACATATAAAACTTTTTATTTTACTATGAAAATGAAAAATCGGGCTTTGAGGTGCACACGGACCCCCTCCCGTCCACCTATAGCCAATTTTTCAGAGCTCTACATACTCTAGTTTTGGCTGGGCATCACACACACACATACACATTTGCTTTTATATATATAGATTATGCCAAGATTCGAACAACTGACCTTTTATAGAGTTGAAGTTTAGAGCCAAAAGCTGAGCTGATATGCTAGAGGAGGTATTTTTAAAATCAATTGGACTTTTGATTCAAAGTTTTGATTTAGATAAACTTGTTAAATACCTGAATGACCACTACCACTTAACAAAACCATTTAAAATATCAAATCAGCTGAATATCAAACTGCTCAGCTGTAACAATATAGCAAATACCATCAAAGTATATATAGAATTTTCACTTGTTACATATAAAACTTTTTATTTTACTATATTTTCCCCATGTTTTAATAGTTATTCTGCTATTCGGGGCGGAGACAAATCCAACAATCCAAAGATCATAAAAATCGGTCCAGCCGTTCTTGAGTTATAAATGGTGTAACTAACACGACTTTGTTTTATATATATAGATTAGCCTACATTATCGCATATATGAGGATAGTGGGTCTGAAGAGCTTTAGATTAGTGTAACATTGAACTTAGTTTAAAATTTAAGATTTCAAATTAGTCCAGAGATTGGTTTCATATTAACCTATCAACTCCAAGTCCAATATAATTTATAAAATCCTAGATCAGTTAAGAGTGTTAAATTTTAAACTCTAAAGTCCTTGCCATCTATATAAAGTTATATTTAGAATCAAGGATGAAGCTTGAGGTGGACTATGCTTTAGTATCTCATTATCCCAGGCTAAAATATTAGCTTAAATTGGACCTATATTTTAGATTTCATCAGTTTAGCTTGTCTGAAAATTTTAAACTCTGAAGATTCATAACCTTAGATACCAACCTTTAGCTATTCTAAGGCATTATATTGGAGTAAAAAACTAAAAGAGTTCAAGCTACTATACAGAAACAATCCTACTCCTGCTATAGCTTTTGAAAGAGTTTTTGGTTATTTAGAAGTTCTGTTAGCCTTTATGGCAGCTCATCTTAATTCTTAAATTATTTTATCAAGAAATAGGAACTGTAGATGCGTGGTGGCTCCCACTTTTAGGTTGGGCACCACTAGTGCTAAAAAAAGAAATAGAAACTGTCCAAAACAATTTTTGAGCAGTTTTAAAAATGGTTGTTTAATAAGTAAGCTTCATTTGTAAATAATCTTAAAAAGTTTATTTTTTTAAGCTATTCACTATACCCCAAGAAATAAGAATGAAACATGCTTTTATACCCCAATTAAGCTACAACACAACCCATCTTTTAAAGGCATGTTCACTCTAATTAACTGAACTACGCCGCAGACATTCTGCGCTGCTCTTAATCCTCAAGTGGGATCACTGCGAACACCCAGCCCAACTTCACCAATTAGTTCACGAAAACATGGTTTGCTTCAGGTAGTTCAATAACACCGAAGTTAACTAGTACATGCTGAAACTAAGGTAAAGCGGAGCTATATGTTTAAATGCTACACTTGTGAGCTCAGCGCGTGAATATCAGTAACTCAGTTAACCCCGAAAGAGTAAAAACGGCATTGCTGTCGCTGCAAGCTATCACATCAACTAAATCGGATTGCATCAAAAGTAATCTCATGAAGACTTACGATAAAGTATAGCAGACGTATAACCGAAGGTATAAAGCACCTCAAGTCGATGAACCGTATAAATATGATTAGTGTAAGCACCGTTACGTGGAAATAAGGTCATCAGGGCCAGCCAATAGTGGTAGCTGTCGTAATCAGTTGGCAATAAAGGTACGGACCTAGCAGCTATGGCAATCTGGTTATTTATAGCAAGCTAAGTTTGGCATGGTCTTTCCGTTCACGCCGGATACCGCGGTGGTATTGATTGACGAAAACTGGCACCATTCCACTACGATTGGCGCAATTCAGTTAAGCTAAAAAGGTTGTGCATCAATCCCTGCCGTTAATTTTAAAAATGGAAGTTTAAACAACTGGCGCACGCGCAACAAAAAGTAAGCCAACGCACTTATTCGTAGGCGTTCAAGGAAGTGATTTCGAAAGTGACAAAAACAGATTTCGCAAGATTAGAGCGCCATAAGGGCGGTAATTTATTTAGAAAAGTAATAAGTCTATGCGGCATAGGTTGAAGCGAGGACCAAGTGACGATGGCTCTCTCTTCCGAAAGAGTAGGGAAGGGGGATAATTTGGCGGAAGCAATAAATGAATTTACAAGGTTGAACAAACCCAATGCTTCGTAGTACAGATCATCTCTATGGTAATTTGGCGGAAGCAATAAATGAATTTACAAAGTTGAGCAAACCCAATGCTTCGTAGTACAGATCATCTCTATAGGCCTCGGGAAGGTGCGACAGATTGGTGGCATTAGTTAGATAGTAGCAAGAGATACGGTCGGAGGGACCCAGCATCCTTACTACAGCCGAGACGGCGCAGATGCAGAAGAAAAGAAAAGTTTCAGATGGTGTAGGCTTTTTTGAACGAATCCTATTGAGCTTAGACTCATCAAGGATACCGCCAAAATTTGAGTTGTGATGGGTGATAAAGTAGTTGATCAGCTGCTCGTCCATGGCCATAAGTTCAGGGTCAAGAAAAAGCATGGATTCAGCTTCATCAGAAAGCTTTGCCTCGAACTTGGGGTTAAACTTTAGCGGAGGATTGTACCTTGTACAAGGCTGCTGCCGCTTCACGCAGTGGTCACAGCCTTCGTTTGATGTAAAGACGCATCGGACTTTCCTTGTCCTGCATTGATTACACGCCCGGTTCGGCATCTCGTCATCAGATTCCGGAGGGCAAGTATTTATGTATAAACAAATCAGATTGGCTAGTTTTAGCACACCATACTTCTGGTAACTCTCAGTTTGATTGGCTACTAAATCCCACTCAACTTATTGCTTTGAAATTTGGAAGGGTCGATGAATTTCCCGCTTCCCATCGTTTTCCGAAGCCACGTAAAAAGCTTTTGTTAAATTGGGCTTTCGAAGTTTCGTTTCAGCTTATAGAGGATAGCTATGATTTTCATACCCACATTTTCAAAATATCCAATTAAAGCTATGCATAAATCTTTAAATGAAGCATTTATGATTTTGAGCAGTTTGTTTAAATATCATCTGCATGGTTAGTTGTTTTTAAACCTATTAAATCATTACACGTTTTAATATCCAATATCTCTAAAGCTAGGATCCTATCAATCTGCTGCCATTAAGAGTTAAAGGACTGTCATAGGTGGATTCGACTAAATAGAGTCTGTGAATGATGGTTATCTACAAGACTTTATCACAGGTCAAAACTTTCTAGATGGCGACCTAATTTTGTTTTCACACTTCACGAGCTTAACTTGGCAGATATAGATATTATACCTCATTGGTCCACCCCATTTATTTTATTTTAGCTAATTAAATATATGGGCCTTTGGGTTTAGTATTATCCACACTTCAGCTGATCGATCATATTTGGAATCGAGTGGTTACTTCTCTGCTATTAACCAATATAGATCAATCTTTCAATTTATAGGTATACTGACTTAAGGCCTTGTGATCCATACCTATCATTTACTATTTTTATCATTTCATTTTAAACCAATAAATTTTATAAGCATGATCGATCGAACTTAGTCTTATACTTGTATAGCAGTTATATTCAAAAATTTGGTGTACTTTAAAAGTTGGTGGGAAATTTAGAATGGTTGCATCCTAGCTGATACATGAAATACTTAAAGCAGATAGCTTAGAGGAGTGCGTTTAGATTAATTGTGGAAGTTGCTTAAATTAGCTTTGATCCTATATTTTTGATAGATGATCATGTGATTATACATCCCTGCCAATTCTAGTTTTAGCTTCTCAATTAGAATATCTGTTTCAGCACAAGTATCTTTAATCCGGCATTGAGTGACATATTAAAGGAGATATTCAAGGTGGGTTAATCTTGGGATATTTAAATTTATTTGAGGTGGGCTGACCTGGGGACGATACTGCACCGATTAATGGGGAAATTGAATTTATGGGAAAGGAGAATAAAATCCAGAAAACCTTCAAACGCAGCATTCTGATAGGCCAGGAACTCCATGGACCACATTGCTATTTGCTACCTTAGTTCAGGTTATTGGTGCACAACACCAACACAGTTATAATAATCCTCTACAAAAATTTATCTAAAAGAATTGGATCTGGAAGGCAGTGGTCATTGAGCCCATACTTTACCACTGAAGTACCCTCCCTTAATCTTAAAATATTGATACCAAATCAAGTGTAGCTATGTGTAGAATTTAGATCCCACTTTCAAATATTTTTTATAAAACTGTAATTTATCCAACTCTCACTCACTGCAAACCATTCCATCAATGTCCACAGCCCCACTGCCTGCTGCTCCAATATGGGGCAGCGGTGAAACTCCCCCAGCATTTTCCACCCTGCTAGAAACACATTCAGACTGGTTTGTCCAGTCCATCAGACTCAACCAGCCATTATATCCCCCCAAAGGACTTAGTTCACCATCTCACATGCAACCACCTGATTCACCTCCACCTCTCTCATCCTCCCTTGATTAAATATTTATTTTTGCATCTGCATTGACTATGGGAATTTACTCCCATACACTGACAAAGTAATTACTCTCACCACTATTGCTTATATGCCAGCTGGCTTTATTGAATTCCACCCTTTTAAGATCTATTTTGACATTGGTTTCCCCTCTGAAGAGGATGCTGCTGCTGCAGCAACTCCATTACTATATAAAAATAACCCCATACCCACCACTTGTACTCACCTCTTTAGTGAAACTATACTGATAGTATCATTTGTGAACCTCCCTTTATATCTCACACCCCAAATTTTGTACATGGAGTTGATATCAGGACTTTTATCCTATGGCACTAACCCCAGTCTTCAGTTCACTATCCCAAGTGGGATGGAGCACCTTGCAGTACCCTGTGCCACTGCCACCTTTTCCCCTCACTACCCCACTACTGCCCAACAGATCCCCCTTCATGCTTGTATTTCTGCAGCACCAGATCACTTCTTCTAGGCTTGTGTTGATAATGGTCAACAAATTAATTTTATCTGCTTTGAATTAGGCTACTCTAAAAAGTTTCATCAAAAGACCCCTAATACTACCACCATCCCTACTCTTGGCACTGAGCCACCATCAGTTGATTAAGATATTTGTTGTCCCCACCTTCCCAACCCAACCATCAGGTTCTACTTAGAAGAGTGCCACCAATCAGTCCACTAATCACCTTCAAGGTCCTGATTTAGGCCCGACTAATTGGGAGGGTACTTTGGCTCCCATTTTCATCTAAGCCTCACCTCAACTACTTAATCAAAACTAACTTTATGACAACTCCCCATTAAATTTAACCAAAATCCTTGGAAATTATTGGATGAGGTTACTTAGTCAGGTGATATTATTCTAGCCTCAGTCAAAGAAATTGACTTTGATCAATTTCTGAGCAATGATTTTTATACAAAAACCATACCCAAGTATTATACTCCTAAAAATGCTTAACCATTTATAAGCAATTATCAAATTACCCTGGCTGCAGCTGCCTCACCAGCTCATCAACAACTCCACACTGCAGCTTCAAAATCAGTTGGTATCCTGCAGCATGGTTTACCGCCAGTTGTTTTCCTCTGATTTTCCACACACTGCAAAATATGAAATCAACAAGCTTCACAAGGCTACACCTAATGCTCTTAAAAAAGTAATTAGTAAAGCAATATTCTGCACAGATATGCCAGTCTACCCCACAATGCAGAGGCTTTTCCTGATTTTTATGACCACTGTACTCAAGATGAGAATTACCTTGCTGACCATGTTAAGCCTATCTTCATAGCTTAGTGGAAACTATTAACCCTATCTTCACATTCCTTAGACCTCATTCTTCAGATGCCATCACATCTATGCTTTCTGCCTTCATTCAGGCTAGGTGTGCCTATCCAAGAAGCAGTCTTCCAATCCCCCTCCCCATCTGCCATAGTCAGATAATTGGTTCTCTGCTGTCCCACCTGATTAATTAAGTTTTATTTTGTGTGAGTCTGTCAATCTGCTCTTTTTGGGCATTTGAGTTTGTTTTGGCTGACATTTGTTATTTTTTGCTTTTAAGCTTTGGTACTGTCCATCCTATAATCAGCTCCCCTCAAATATCTGCAGGATTTAAACCATTGCATATTCAGATGGTAATGGTAAGTTTTTACCACTAGGTAACCACCTGTCAATATAATTATCTTTATAGAATAAACCTAATATTATTTATACTATTAATACTTATTTAATCCCTCTATTTTTGCTTAACTACTTTGTTATAAAAACTAAGTGAATACTAATTTAAGTTGTAGAGTTTGAAATAGGGTATATTTTAAGATCTAAAATATGCTTAATGGTACATCATATTTTGTTATAAATTAAAGCTGTTTTAGTTTATATAATACATGATATCAAAAGATGCTTTGTAGTTATATGAGTACTACCCAAAACACCCGATGCTGCTTGAGATTATAAATGACATATGATTATAAATGATTGTTTAGTTTTGGATATTGGTATATAGCCATTGATAAACTTATAGAGTATTTAATTTAGTAAAGTTATTTACCCACTAAAACTCTTAGTAAAAAGCATTGAAACTGTCAAATTGTCATAATAACAGTAAATAAGATTAATACTGGCCTTCCAGTCAGAATGCTTGAGCACCCATAAGTTAAGCCAGAATGCCAAAGGCATTGCAGCTCAAATGACTTGAAAGTGGGATGAAAAGCGGGTGAACCACAAATGGCAACTAGAGATGATGGTAAAAAGAAAACTGGCACACTGCCAGGTTGTTGCTACTACAGATCTGGTAGATTTGGGTGCAGAAAACTCTTACGCTACAAATCAGGGATGGGTTCCCCCACAGGGTTGTGGGTGCAAGGATGAGTGGTGGTATTGAAAAATTTCGCCCAGTGAGTGGTAAAGCCTTCAACAAAAGTGACAGATCATGGTGCCAAATAGCTTCAGCCAGTCAGTAGTATCTAAGGATGCCCTGAGTATGTTAAGCCCAGTCCATGATGGTAGGCAATAATGTTGTGATGCTGGCCACAATGGCCCAGTCATTGCACAACTCAAAGAATAAATTTTCAGGGTAGGTTTATCAATGGATACTAAGAGAAAAATTTACAGTGAGCAAATTTATTCAGTGAAAGATTTTTTATTGCAAAATAAGGTAAAGAAATTGGCTGACAATCATACCTGTTGGGGATGATTGTTTAAATACTCAGTCACTTAGGAAATAAGATGGCGTGCATGGGCATAGGGTTCAAACTTATAACCTAGAATGATGGAACTTGAGTGGGAATTATCCAAACTGATGTAGCCATGTCACCAGAAGACTGAGTTGATGTTAATGTGTCCTCTAACACCCAAATCACAATTTTATCATGACTGCACCTGCTCAAGTGGCAGTGTCTCACTTGACAGGTGGTGAGGACCTCCCAGGGTCATTCCACATAAGGATAGTCCCAATTGGTAGGAAACGGATTCAGGACACCCAGCCCAACCACCCCCAGTTTTTCCAGCTCATTTGCAAATTTTTTTTCAATAAAAACTGGCCTCTCCAAAAAGGGGAGAGTTTGGTTCCTTCATTGATTTGGTGGAACTCAAACTCATTGTCTGGAAGAGACTCACTTTATTCTTCCCATGCCAGTCCCATTCCGCTGTGACTTTTGGTGCAGGCTACCTTGATATGCTGTATCAATTCACCAGTTATTAGAATGGAAATGGGAGGAGGGGCCTTCAGGGGGTAGTCCATAACCCACCGCTTGTCTACCATATGAGTGAGATCACCCTGTGTGACAAGGGGACAACTACCCTCTAGGGACCCTTCTTAGTGGAAAATGGAAATGCCTCCCAGTCCAAGTGCAGGGGGAGCTCCCTGAACTTATTAACTTTCCTTTTCCAAGAGGGGGAGCATCCCCACTTGGAAACTGGGTAAGGATGACATTCTTAAGATCTTTCAGTAGCTTGATCACTATTAGCGTTGTGACCTTTGGGAGGGGGAGCCTCAGGGTGATCAGCGTAGAATGCTTCAACTAACTCAGAACAGTTTTTTGCAATCCTGAGCACCAACCCAGATATTCTCATATGCAGAGTAACCTTTCCAAGCAACCAAATATTGAACTAATTTCTGCAATCAATGGAAAACCAAGATATCATTGACCTCAGCCACTTCTGACCCATCAATTAAAATTAATTTGGGTTCCAGAAAAATTGGTTCCTTGAATTGTAATGGATCAGGAGGCACCTGATCCATACATTGCATTGTATCAGGTGACGTTCAATCCAAATGTGGCCTTAATTTAGAGGGCTTCAAACTTGGAGAAGACAGAGATTGTGAAATTTGACATTCCAAATCCAAAATCCATCTGTGAAATGACGCTGGGCTTATGCATGGCATTTATGACAATCTGATGGGATGTGGAACCTTCACAAGAAATGTGTTAGATAGTTTTTAAGAGAATCTAGCATAGGAGTGAGCCTATTAAATACTTGTGAGGTGCTATTTATTGGAGGTTGTTACAGCCCTTAAGGGCCAGATGCATCTTCTATGAAATATCAGAAAATTAAATAAAAATGATCACTTGCCAATAGAAAATATATTTAATTATAAAAATAAGTATAAAAATTGAATCAGAATTATGAACTTAACTAGTGAGTTTGGCGTGGCGTTGGCATCATTCTCGGCCCTTTCTGGTCCCAGATTCTGCTGCAGATGTGCAGCGTTATGGGAACAGTGGTGCGGGAATATGTGGCAATGATGAGGCACGGCAGAAAAGTTTGGGGATGATCTTCAGCTGGCTTGTCCCTAATATGGTCAGTAACATGGCTCTTACTTCCAATTTGTTTGTAGCATATTGGCGTGAACCCACCTGTTACATTAGATGCAACTAAAATACAATTTTGTCAGCTTTGTGGGGGCCCCAAGGAGAGGTGGTGGCACATAGGAGGGGAGGAATGGTATTGCCATGTTTTGACAGTGGTGATAGTGAGTTTCTCACTAACTTTTATAATAAGAGAGATGGTTTGAGTGTGTGGCACAAGTCCTGTGAAGATGGAGGAGAGCCATGGAGGATCTACATTTCCAAAAGCTTGGGCTGCTTTGCCCATGGAAGCTTTGAAGAAGATCCACCAAGTGGTGTTGTGGATTAATTTTCAGGCATGGTTGGCTCAAGCAATGAGAGGGAGACCCCCGAATCTCTTTCTGCTAAGCATCACTTTTCAAAAATCAATTCAGCCTGAAATTTAGCTCCACTAAAGAGATTTACGAAAACTATTAGCAAATATGGCGGGAAACCCCGCAAAAGAACCCGCAGGCTATGCCAAATGAGCCAGCACCACCCCCAAATGAAGCAACCCTCGGTTACCCACCTCAGGGTCAACCAGAATCACCCACTCTCAAGCAGCAGCCATGAAAGCAGGCACCACCCCCCAACCTGGAGCTACTCCAACTAGCGCCAGTTCACCTGATCGCACTTCTGCAACCTGCACGCCTAACAGCTCTGTGTGCGCTGCCTCCCACCAACCCGCTGGGCCCCCTCCAACCAAGGAGGCCATCACCCACGCTGTTTTAATGGCGTCTGCTCAGTTGAATGCAACTCAGCCCATCCAGACATTCACCTCCCCCATTGTGTCAGCTAATTCAGCCCCATCTATTATTGCTGACGCCATGTTTCTGGCTCCCCCATGAGGGGCGATACCCAGCTACCTGGCCCCCAAATCCTCAGATGTAAGGTTGGATTAGCCGCACATTCTGGTTCACTAAGCACCAAATTGGGACAATCTACTCTTCCCAATGAGGATTCAAATGGTTCGGATTTTGGAACTTCACACCAGTTCCAATCTCACCCGTCCCATTTAAACCCCATAATCGGCACTTCTCAAGTCGGCACTTTATCTCAATATGCTGAAAACGACCAATTCACCAATCAGCCAATGAGTTTTGCCCACGAAATCACAGCAAATACTCAGGCTGAATCTACCCAAATATTGGGATGGTGATGAAACATTGCCCTCCTCCCAATTGGCTGGAGTTAATTCCAATCTGGATGGGACTCCCCAATTTAGCGAGGCCCAACAATCACCTGGCCCCCAAACCCTCGGATGTAAGGTTGGATTAGCTGCACATTCTGGTTCACTAAGCACCAAATTGGGACAATCTACTCTTCCCAATGGGGATTTAAATGGTTTAGATTTTGGAACTTCACACCAGTTCCAATCTCACCCGTCCCATTTAAACCCCATAATTGGCACTTCTCAAGTCGGCACTTTATCTCAATATGCTGAAAACGACCAATTCACCAATCAGCCAGTGAGTTTTGCCCACGAAATCACAGCAAATACTCAGGCTGAATTTACCCAAATAGATTGGGATGGTGATGAAACATCTCCTCCTCCCAACTGGCTGGAGTTAATTCCAATCTGGATGGGACTCCCCAATTTAGCGAGGCCCAACAAACCGCCCCTCAATTTAATATGATGCCAGCAACTGCTGTAACATTCCAGAAACAAGGGAACTCCGCAAACTTGTCCAAACTACCAGCTCACACTCAACCTGCAATTGCAGCCCAAAGCAAACACAAACGTACCAAAGAAGCCACTGGGGCGTGGTAAAAACCTCTGGCACCAACGCTACCCAAAGCTGATCCCCGTGAAGTGGCGTTTATTGCTGATGTTAAGAAGAAATGGGCCGAAACTAGAGCGCAAAAAGCTCTACCTCACTCACCCTCTCCACGCAATTCGCCTTTATTATGGGCATAACCCTGTTGAATTCTATACAGAGGATTACTTCTCATACTTTGCAGCGATTGCGGAGACATTCCCAATTAACACCACCATCCATGAATCAGTGGAGGGCCACTACATCGATGTGGGCTTTACTGAAGCTGCCCTTGCTGACCATGCTGCCACCCTCCAGGTCATTATTCCATGCAGATCTCTTTGCATCTCCTGCACACGCTCTCACCTGGAGAAAATTTAATGGGTTACTTTTTCCAACCTACCAACGACTGTTGATCCTGAGTCTCTTAAACTGGCACTCCATCGTGGTTTAATGGAGTTTGGGTCTGTTCTTTCAGTGGACTTTAGCGTCCCCTCTTACTATGCTCCCACTCAAAGAGCTCGCACTGCTAGGGCGTCGTTCATCCCCTCCCCCACTGTATCCCGCAACATTGAGGTTATTCCTCGTGTGGCGGTAGTTGGGGCATGCCCTGAGATCTTTTTTGTCAACCCTGATCAGGCGCGCCCCCGGTGTTCATGGTGTAACGCCCTTGGACACTTGTATAGTGGCTGCACAGCTCGAAAACAAGCCCTCTTAGCCACCACCCAGGGGCCTAAACCAGGCCAAAAACAATCCCACGTGGCTGCAGCAGCAATTCCACAACCCACACAATGGGTTCCCGTTCAAGACCTGTCCCCTGAGGCCTTGCGCCTAGCAGTTGAAACAGCTAACCCCACTATTGGTATGGGATACCTTCGCGCTCATGCCCCCTTCCAATGGGCACCCCCTCCAATCTCCCAGAGTCAACTCCCTCTCTCACCAAGCGCAAGGCATCTCCCACAGGGTGCCCCTCGTCAGCCACCCCCACTCAGGGCTTCGCGGCACCCCCACCAACCTCCACCAGCGATTTATCGCATCAACCCTCAGCTCCCAATGAAGCTATGCCCACCAGCATGGACTGGCAACTCGCGGCCTGCAGTAGAAGTGCCACCTCAAAGAGTCCTACCCCAACCCCACAGTCCATTTCACGCGGATCCTTTTCAGTGTTGGAGGAAGTGAATATGGACTCAGACTCATCAAATGGGGACACCGCGGAGGTCACCATTGAGCACCCTCAGGTCCTTCCCCTGCAACGGAGCGGGGGCAGCATCATAGGCTGGCTTACTGGGTCCTCCGCCCCCCCCACCCTCTCCTTCCCCTCAGAACCCTCGACGCTCCTCACGGATTGCAGCTAATAGTCAAGCTAAAGGACTCAAAACTAGCCGCCTCACAGCAGCAGGTTTAAGCGCTGGCAACTCCCCAGGACATGGAGGGGAACAGCTATGAGTCCCCATGGCAGCACCCTGGCCCTGCAATCCATCAACGCAAATGGGTTGCGGGACTTTAAGCGGAGAGCCCGCCTCCTCCAAAACTTCAGGTCAGCACAAATTGACATCGCTGCTGTCCAGGAGCCCCATATCCTCCCCCACGAACAATCTGCATGGAATGAACAGTTTGGAGGCAACTCCTTCTGGACAAACCATGCCGCCCTTATTGTTTTGAATCCCGGGGTTAAAACCCATTCTTTTTCACAATATCTAGGTGGCCGCCTCATACTGGCCAAACTCACCACTCCTGACTTCTCCTTCTTCGCTGCAAGCATCTACCTGCCTAATGCAGGTCAGGAGCAAAATCGGCTCTTGGAAGAGCTCCTCCAACTCAATCTCCCACGGAATACAGTCCTCTTAGGAGATTTCAACACAACCATAAGTCGCGTCCGTGACTCTTACCCCCTGCAGCAAAGGAACGCCCTGGATCAAGTCGCCTCTAGGATTTCCTTCGCCTGAGTGGCTTTATAGATGCGCTTCCACCCTCCGCGTCTGGCCTAGGTTGCATGACTAGGATCCAGTATGATGGAGGAGCTTTCCAGTCAGCGTCACGCATAGATATGGCACTGATTGGACCCCTGCTAATTGGCCGCATCTCCTCTCCCATCTCTCGTGACAACCATCTGAGTGATCACAGGTCACTCACCGTTGTCCTCACCACCACACTTAGACCGTCGCGTAGGTTCTGGCCTAGGGTTGCCCCAGCTCTTCTCAACAACCCCTTCACTAAGGAGAAGCTGTCTATGACCATCCGGGAGACTCTCACCTCCCCCACCCCACCTGCTTGACCACAAGGCTAAATGGGCGGTGACCAAGGAGGGCATCACCCGTGTTGCTTACAACTGTGCCAAAGCCCAGATGACTGCAGCTCGCGCCAGAGTCAAAAGGGCGGAAGCCAGAATCAGACATCTAGAGCGAAACTGCCAGCCTTCGCCCTCTCCCAGATGGTTGGAAGACTGGGAAGCGGCGCAGGAAGCACTCCGCTTGGAGCTCACACTGAAGGAAGAACGGGCAGAAAAATTTTACAACATCTCGTTACTATGCTCAATGGGAACGCCCCACCCGCTTCTTCTTTCAGAAACAGAAAGCCCGGTCAACAGCACAGGATATTACTGCACTGAAGATTGGCACTACAACCACTTCAGATAAGGAGGAAATCATGCAGGAACTACACCGCTTCTACTCCAGCCTCTTCCATGCCACACCCAGGTGGACCATCGGACATCCAAGACTTCCTGTGGCGGGCTCCAGAGCCGCCCATTGACCCACGGGCTGATGAGGCTCTACTGGCGCCTATTTCCATCCAGGAGGTGATGGAAACCCTTCTGAAATCCCCACGGCTTAAAGCCCCAGGCCCAGACGGAATACCCTTTGAGGTGTACCTTCTGGAACCTGCAGTGATAGCCAGAACCCTCCGCGACCTCTTCGCTGCACTCTTGGTGAATGGCGAGGTCCTCCCTGACTCAGAGGCTCAATCATGACCCTCATTCACAAGAAGTCAGACCGTGTGAGAACCTGGCGAACTGGCGCCCCATAGCGTTGATCAACACAGACCACAAGCTCTTCACGAAGCTCCTGACCAACCGCGTCACCAAATGGGTGTCACCTCGCCTCTCCCCATCCCAGTACGGTTTTATTCCGGGGAGGTCGTTATGGGACAACTATAATGACCTTCACGTGACTTTGACTGCTAACTCTTGTAAGGTGAATGGCTTTGTGGCTCTCCTGGATATGGAGAAAGCATATGATCGGGTAGCCTGGAAGTATATTGATGCTTCCCTGGCCCACTTCCATCTCCCACCCGCAGCTAGGCGCTGGATATCAGCGCTCTATGACCAGCTCCACACCAGAGTCCTGGCGCCAATGGGTTTTACAGTGGCAGTACCAGTTGGACAAGGTCTCCGGCAAGGGGACCCCCTGAGCCCTATCCTTTTTAACATCACCCTTGACCCCCTCTTGGCCTCCTTACAGGACAAGCTAACAGGGATTCTGGTCCCAGGTAAAGCCCCCACACGCACCATGGCATTTGCAGATGACACTGCCATTGCATTTGGCTGCCCAGGGGATGTTGCCCTCGCTGCTGTGACCATTGAGAGGTACACCAAGGCGTCCAACGCCATGGTCAACACCTCCAAGACAACAGTTGTACAGATCGGCTCCCCCACCTTCCCCCACCATTTGGTATTGAACCTGAGCGCGGTACCTTCCGTCACCTGGGCGTTCTCACCAACCAACAAGGAGTTGCGCTAAAAGACAATGAGGACTTGCTCCTTGCAGCAGTTAACTCCAGGATTGCCAGCTGGAACCGGTGGCACATCACCCCCAGGGTCGAGCTCTGATGGCCAATGTGTTCCTTCTCTCCAAAGTCTGGTTCCTAGCTCACGTCTGCCCATTCACAGATGCCTTTTATACGCGGCTCAATGTACTCCTTTGCTGTTGGATCTGGGGCTCAAACCATCCACCAATGGCCCTCTCAACCATTGCCCGACCCTGCAATGAAGGGGGCCTAGGGCTTCTGGACACGCGATCCCACGCCACCACAATCTTCCTGAAGTTCCTATGGCCGATTGTCTGCTGGGACGCGACCCCCATGCCCCAATGGGCGCCCGCCCTCCGCCAGTCAGTGTCAGCAGCTCTGGGTCTTCCTAGAGCATCTCTGACCTCATTAGGGGAGTGGCTCACAAACCACCCAGGCCATCGCCTAAAACCATCCTCATCTCCCTACTGGAACCAGGCTCTCCTTGCCCTGAAACGAGTAGGCGCGCGGATCCACCATGCCTTCCCATACAGAAGGGAAGGCCCTGGCCTCAGCCCATGTCGCCATGCAATTGTGCACAATGGACAAGTTGTCACAACTCGCCTTAACCCCCAAGATCGTCCTCCCATCCGCCCAAGACTCCTTGAGCTCCTCCCTCCCTCCGTGAGATTTGACCTTAAGGAATTGTGGAAGGACGTCTATCACCTCATCCTGTCAGCAAAGGTGTCCAACACCTTATGGAGGGTGCTCCACTGTTCATACAGGACAGGGGACCGGACTGGCCCTACCTTCCAGCGCCAAAGCTGCCCCCGCTGTGTGGAGCCTATTGACTCCCACCTCCAACGTTTTTTCACC
Organism: Massospora cicadina; assembly: GCA_022478985.1. Classification (NCBI taxonomy): domain Eukaryota; kingdom Fungi; phylum Entomophthoromycota; class Entomophthoromycetes; order Entomophthorales; family Entomophthoraceae; genus Massospora; species Massospora cicadina. Next base: position 197,319 of record JAKSZP010011902.1, read on the forward strand.
TGTCCAGGTGTCGCCGCATTTTGGCCAAAGGCCCGCGCGCTCCTCCATGCTCAGCCCTGGTCTGGACACCCTGTGCAAGACCTCATGTTTGAGCAGACATTGCCTGGTTGCCACCGACCCCTCCGTGTCCTCGCCTATGCCACAGCCATCTGGACCATCCATAACTCCTTCCTTCGTGCTGCCTTTGACCAGCAGGTGTGGACCCTTCCACACATGATCACCCACTTTCAGGTACACTTTGAGATGGCCCTGAAGGTCTGCACTATGTCGCCAACCCTCCCCCGCTCAGTTGTCACTGCAGCACGGCTCTGGCGCGCAAACCCCCCTCCCTTTCTCGATGCCTCCTCCCTCCCTTCCCTCGCCTCAGGCTCTTAGGAGCCCAGGCGTAATTCAATAAACATCGATGAATCCCCCTTGAGTTGGGACCATCTAGTACTAAAAAAAATGAGAGGGGAGACCCCTTTCTCGCTGCAGATTGTGCAAATTGTGGAAGCACTACCCTCAGATCTGGCTGGGTGGGTGCAAGTGTTGATTGAGAAGCAAGGTCACCTACCAGAATTCATGGGTGATTGTATTGATTGGATCAACTGGGCTGCCTGTCCAGATGAGGCGCAGGATGAGATGTGGTCAGCTTTGCTGATGATGTGTCAGGGGCGAGGATCAGTTGAAGAATATGGGCAGATTTTCTGACCATTGGCAAAAGCAGCACAAGTCTCAGATTCACAATAATTGCAAACGTTTTGACAGGGGCTGCAAGCAGATATGTTAGCCGCCATGGCGGCTGCTAAAGTTCAGAGTACGTTGCCAGAAGAAATTGCATTGGCGGTGCAGGTGGAGAAACAATTAGCCTTGGCATGAAAACGGCAGGAAGATTCTATGTCTCTGGGAAGGGGCCAGTCGCCCGCAGTGGCTAGCAGAGGTTGAGGAGGTTGGCAGGGATCACCCATGAATTTTGGAAATATCCATGGAGAGTTTCACCAGAGAAATGGTGAGGAGTCAGGAATAACAGGAGGTCAGGGACATGGTAAGAGTTACAGCCCTAGACCTACCTTACCTGAAAATTTGCAATCTGAGAATGCTTTAAACATTAAATCTTCTTCTTTGCTTTATCCTTGGTTATTCATTATGGTGGAGTTATATTTGCATGGTAAAATGGAGAAGGTGTTAGCCCTGGTGGATACAGGGGCTGATGAAAACTATGTGAAATTCGCCTTGGCAGAACGTTTGAAGTTGGACATGAAGAGGGGTCCTGAGGTGGTGTTCACCAATGTGTCAAGGAGAGCTCTATCATGGCGTTTAGAGCCTTTGGTAGTTGTTTGGAAAAACCTGTTTTGGTTATAAGAGGGCTTCTGTGCAATCAGAAATCTGGCCCATCCTGTGGTATTGGGGTTGCGATGGTGGCATCACTTCCAGCCCCAGGTTGATTTGCTGCATAAGACAATTACCTTGACTCTGCAGACGAGGCCTTGAATGAGATAGAAGATGGAGGTTGGGAGCAATGTTTTGAGTGGTTATAGGAGCTTGTGTGGAATGCAGGAGGTAGAGTTATCAGCTGAATATAGCAACTTTGTTGATGTACTTGGTCCTATTAAGAACTCATCTTTTTATCCTATAGGTTCTTTTGCATCTTCATTCCAGTTCAAGGAGGGATTGGAGCTTCCCAGGGGATGTCTGGTATATGCTTTTAACAAACAGGTCAGAGAAGCGTTGGAGGGCCATGTGAAATCAATGTTGGACAAGGGTTTGATTGAGCCCTCTATGTCTCCAGTTGTGTCTCCTGTATTAATGGTGCCAAAAGTGAGTGGCAAATTGCTCCCATGTGTGGATTTCTGACGTCTGAACACAGTCACTGAGCCTGATACATATCTGATGCCTTTTTTGGAGGATATTCTCCCAATGGTTACTGAATGCACCATTTTTATAAAGCTTTACCCCATGGACACATTTAATCAGGTACCAGTGAGACCAGAACATCAGCAATACACAGCGTTTAAGTGCCACCTGTTGGTGTATCAGTATTGCGTGATGCCGTTCAGCCTTAGGAATGCTCCAGCAATGTTCTAGCAGATGATTGACCATGTCCTAGGAGGGTGATTAGTCAATGCTGTGCTGCCTATATGGATGATATCTTAGTACGTTCACGGTCCCAAGAGGATCATATTTGAGATGTAAAGGAAGTTCTGGGTCAATTGACCAGATAGGTCTGAGATTGAAACCTTCCAAGTGTGAATTCAATTGAAGTTTGGTGACGTTCCTAAGCAACGTGGTTTTCCAGAATGGTATGGGAGTATGTCCAGATAAACTGTGTGTGGTGTGGGCATGGAAGGCCCCTACAGATCATATGGGGGTGTGGAGTTTTTTTTGGGAACATTGAACTTCCTTTATCAGTTTGTGAAGAATCTTTGCCAAATGGCCTTACCTCTCACACGTCTAACACAGGATGTCCCATTCATATGGGAAAGGAAAGAGGAGCAGGTATTCGAATTACTGAAGAATAAGTTACTTACCACGCCTGTACTGGCCCATCTGGACCCTTGGAGGCCATTTGTAGTGGAAACTGATACCTCAAATCATGCTGTAGGTGCAGTATTGCTTCAGGAAGGGAAGATGGGCTGGAACACCCCATGTGTTACTTGTGCCGTAAAATGCTCCTCACTGAGATGAACTATCCAATATATTATAGGAACTGCTGGTGGTGATGGCAACTCTGCAGGAATGGCAGCACCACTTACTCTATTCTTGGCATCCTTTTGTTATTCAAATGGACCACAAAGCGTTGAAATGCTATCATGAACCCATGAAGATAAACCAATGGCAGGCCAGATGGCATGTGGAGCTAGTCCATTATGACTTCCAGGTAGAGTACAGGCCAGGATCATCAAATGTCCTAGCGGATTGGCTGAGTCAAGATGGGGGCTTCATATATAAGAAGGAGGAATTGGAGAAATTTAATACAGCCACAATGTTTTGACCAGACTAATTTGCAATGATTGAGTATAGGGAAAGTGAGTTGGGAGAGGAAGTTCACCAGAAGCAAGTAAGGTCAGAATTCAGCTGGTGACTGAAAGCTGAGATGATGGAGGAACAGCCGCATGAGTGTCATGGGGCTTTCATGAAGAGGGGTGGAGTGCTATACCATAATTCTCGCGTATGGGTGCCCAACCCATCGTTACAATGTGAGGCAATATGGGTTTTTCATGATCATACGTTGGTGGGCCATCTGAGAGTGGAGAAGATGGTGGAGTTGGTGCAACGGGACTATTCGTGGCTGGGCCTGCATAATGATGTCAATAAGTATGTGAGGGAGTGTCTGGTATGCGCAAAAGCGAAGCCCTTAAGGGAACTTCCATCAGGTAAGTTAAGCCCACTGCCAATACCACATGTTCCATGGAGCTCAATTAGCATCAATATCATAACAGGTCTTCCAAAGGTGCAGGGGAAGGATGCGGTTATGGTGGTCATGGATAGACTTACCAAATACACTGAGTTTTTCCCATGCACTGGGAGTTTTTTAGCAAAGGATGCAGTAAATACTTCATTGAGAAAGTATTTGCCCAGCCTGGCTTACCTGAGGAAATCATTTCAGATCATGGGCCACAATTTGTCTCAAAATTCTGGTCAAGTTTGGTGGGAAATTTGGAAATTAGGCCTAGTCAGTTCTTAGCGTACCATCCTCAATCTGATGAACAAATGGAGAGGGTGAATTAGATACTTGAGCATTATCTCCAGTGTTACATTTCTGATTGGCAGGATGACTGGGTTTCATGGGCTTGGATGGCCCAGTTCACTTGCAACAATCATTCTCAATTTTTTAACAGGAATGTCCCCAATTTTTGTGAATAATGGTCTCATTCCCATATTGAATGGGGATCTGTGGGCGGAGTGTGTCAGGGGGCAGATGAGATGGCGCGTACCATGGTGGATATTGGGAAAAAGCTATGGGAAAATCTGGAGCAGGCAGTGTCTCAGCAGAAGCAACAGGCAGATTGACAAAGAGCGCTGGATCCAGCGTTTGAGCCTGGGGACTGGGTTTTAGTGGCGGCTAAAAACTATGCTGTCCAGGTTAAGGGTCTTAAGCTGGGACCAAAGTTTTTAGCCCATACCAGATCATCCAAGCCATTAATTGGGTTGCCTTTAAATTAGGTTTGCCAATAGGTTCCAAGGCCCATCTGGTAATTCATGCTTCCCAGCTATGGGCATTCAGGGGATAGGTCCAGATCAACTGGGACCACTGAACCCTAGGGAACAGAATGTACCAGAATATGATGTGGCAGATATTGGATGTGAGATGGGTGAGGGGCTGGCAGAAACTGCTGGTGAAGTGGAAAGGCTATCCAGCGGAGGAGGTGAAGTGGCAGATGAAGGAAGACTGCACGATATACCCAAAGAAGGTCCAGGAGCTTTGGGCTTCACAGGGGGATGATGTAATGGATCAGGAGGCACCTGATCCATAAATTGCATCAGATTGGGTGGTATTTAATCTGAATGAGGCCTTAATACAGAGGTCTTCAAACTTGGAGAAGTTGGAGCTTGTAAAATTCGACATCCTGAACCTGAAATCCATCCGTGAAATGATGCCAGGCTTATGCATGGCATGGATGATGATCCGATGGGATGTGGAGTCTTCACAAAAAATGTGCTAGATGGTGTTTGATAGAGTCTAGCATAGGAGTGAGCCTATTCAATACTTGCAAAGTGCTATCTATTGGAGGTTGTTGTAGCCCTGAAGGGACAGTTACATCTTCTATGAAGTATCTGAAAATTAAATAAAAAATGATCGCTTGCTAATATAAAAGATATTAATTTTATAAAAAAATTATAAGAATTGAATCAGAATTATGAGCTAAATTAGTGAGCTTGGCGTGGCGTTAGCATCATTCTCTGCTCTTTCCTGGTCCCAGAATCTGCTACTGATGTGCAGCGTCATGGGAACAGTGGTGCGGAATATGTGGCAATGACAAGGCATGGCGGAAGGGTTTGGGGATGGGCTTCTGCTGGCTTGTCCCTAGTATGGTCAGTAACATGGCTCTTACTTCCCAATTTGTTCATAGCATATTGGCGCAAATCCGCCCATTACATGAATGGGGATAACTGTGATATATGGAATATTTGGTGTTTCTTCCAATGAGCTGGCAACTTTATGTGGAACGCACTGTTCCCCAGATTTTTTACTACCAAATATGGCTAGAATATTTGCTTGAAAATTTGCAAGAGGGCACCTGCATTTGCAGATGGTGTATATCTAACATAACATAGGACCCTAACTTGATATCATGCAATAAAAGGCGCTTCCAATTGGCAAACTGTGTATAGCCACTAATAGCCTTAGTTAGGTGTTCATGGACTAAGGACTGGGTGGCGCATATTGCTGTGCATGGTTGGCTGCAGCTAGCTCTCTGGATGAAGGCACCGTCTTATTAAAAACAAAGGATTATAGCCTAAATTTGGCATCATAAGGGAGAAGCTTGTGGACACATGGGTTCCATTGTTATATGAAAACTGAGTGAGTGGGAGATCATTCACCCAAGTATTCTGAGCAGCTGCAGCATAACACTGGAGATATTGACCTAAAATTTGATCTACTCGCTCAGTTTAGTTATCTGACTGAGAATGGTATGCAGTCAAATGACAGCGTTATCTTCTGAAATCCAGAAGTTAATTCAGAATCATGCTGTAAATTAAGTGCTGAGGTTGCTGATGATTTACCTCACTAAACCAAACATGGAGAACATATGTTTTATGAACAGTATGACTGTCTCCTCGGAGGTGATGGCTGAAGGGCAGGGTATGAAGAGGGCAAATTTGGTGAAGCAATCTATGACTACCATAATGGCAGTTGTTAAGATTGTGATATGACTGGACAATAAGCCCCAAGTATGTGCAGCGGATTGGCTAAAATCTGCCAACAACGATTTAATAATGTATGTATATCTGAGAGCCTTGAAATAAGGTGTACTGAATTAGGAAGGATTGTTATTGGATTGTCTCCAAATAATGAAATAAGGTGATGTTGAATTACAATGAATATTTATTAGATTGCCTAAAACTAAGGTGATAGTGAATTGAAGAATAATAAACTCTGCCAGAGCCTCTCAGATACAAGGATGAACCAATGAGTACAGCGGTAAAGAATAGCCTAAGAAAAAGGGCCAGTATATATCAAAGTTGTAGATATATAAGCAAGACAAGAAGATTGGAGGAGGATTGTTGGTGGAAAAGAAGAGAGCGGAGCAGAAGGAATCTGCTATTAGTATTAAATAAAATAAAGTAGTGTGGCTGAAGCTATTTGCTTCATATTTATCAAATACCGTAAGCTGTCTCAAGGACCAGCATCTTAATATTGTCTTTTCAATGCTCAGTAGGATTGATCCTATGCAACCCTTATAGCGTATCTCAACTATATCACCAAAGTTATAACAGCATTAAACACATTGGATCTTGGCAGCTCAACAATGAAGCCTATAGACATGAAAGCCCTTAGTCCATCCACCTGCTGCAGGGGTTGGATGGGTCCGTCCTTGCCTGATCTATCTGACTTGGCCCATATGCATGTCACACGATTTTCAATTCATGTCTAAATATGTTTGACAGGCCTGACCAGTTGTAAATATGCTTGATTAGGTCAAGAAACCTCTTTTTAACCAGGTTTTCCACTGCAAGGGGGTTGTGGTGCACCCATATAACTTTGTTGCAAAAGTGGGATGGCACCCACAAGTGTGACCTAAATTGGATAAGCCCCTCAATCAAGGAATAGAGTGAGTTCTTGTGCATTGGAAGTGCTAACTGCTCCAACAGTTTTTAACCCTTCTGCACAAGCTGTTTAGGTCGCTAGGAGCCTCAAAACCAGGGATGAATCCAAATCTAAATCTGCCACTGAAATTGTGGTAGGAGTAATAGCTAGAATTTGGGCCAGTGGTATTACTGAGATAGGGTCTCCTTCATCCACCTCCGCAAAACAGAGTGCTGGGGTTACAACTCAGAAAGTCAGGGAGAACATTAATGCTCCCTTAACAAACTTGTACTTGAAGTTGAAGCTGCATAAGTCACAATATGTCTGAGCTTGTCAGTGCGCCAACTTCTGCAGTTTGTGTAAGTACAGGAGAGCTTGGTGATCCATTCATACAGTCACCTCATGTTGAGCACCCTGCAAAAGATACCGTCAGTGAGTTAGGGCCCATGTTACAGTGACCAACTTTTTGTTGTTGTCAGACATTTGCCCTCACAGCTGAAAAAGAAGAATGTTTTAGGTTGAATTCAGCCAAAAAGAGGGAAATGTCAGCCATTTGTGATTTTCCAATGTTAATATGAGCAAATCTAATGGAAATGATGCTATCAAAGAGATTGGCCAAAAGACCCTGGCCATTTCCTGATGGAACCCCATTAATTGGAGTAAAACCATTTCAAAACCCACATGGGCACTAAACATAAAATTGAACAGTCAGCTTACTCTGACCATACGACAACTTTGGGGCAACCAGTGTAAGGTACTCCAACAACCATCACCAAGTCCTTCACAGCACCTATGTGGGGAAACCCCTTTTTTAGGCATGGCGGAGGTCCCCCAAGGTGAGAGTAATTTCTATAGTGGTTATTGGTTGGGGCACATCAAAACCTTACCGCATGGGTACATTCTGCCCCAAAACCCCAATTATTGTTTTCCTAAAAAGTAACTCACATTTCCTACAATAAGATAGGAGAGTTTATCATATTTCCTAATTCAGAATGTATTGAAGCTATTCTGAAACTATCTTTTTTTTAGTACTAGATGGACTATTCTGAAACTATCCTCAAATTCCTCTCAACCCTTGAAATCAGTTTAAATATAGATTGGGCGGATATTGAGGGGATAACTTTTCTTCTTAGCCCTTTTTACTAATAAAAACTCGTAAAAAACCCAAGTTTTTTATTAGTGCATTTTCATTAAATTTATTAAAATTTTGTGGGATCCAGCGGCGTTAGCACCAGCAAGCACCTAGAAAGCTGAATACCTATAAAATGATGCTCATTACAGGGGATTCCTTTTTTTTAGTACTAGAACTACAGGGGATTCCTGTACTCAACAAATAGTTGCCCTTGAAAAGCAACTAGCAAACGTTTCATCCTGCCTTATGGAGCTTGAGCAGCGGCCTTACAAAATCCCCCTTAAGGAAAAGTTCACCCATGGCAAAGGAACCATCAATACTTTCCTGTATGTTTATGAAGCTTCCATGCATGGCACAACTGATTCACAAAAAGTACAATACATCCTTCCCTGTTTAAGCCGCCTAGCGCAAGAGATGATAGTTTATTACCTGGACCCTTCGCTCACTTGGGCAGAGGTGAAGGAGGCTCTTTTGGCTGAATTCGTATCAAAGCAGAGTCTATATAGGGAAAAACAGGCTTTTATGCGCCTTATCATGTATGAGGGTGAACCGCTCATTGCCTTTGATGAACGATTTTACCTTGCTGCGCAAAGGTTATCATCCTCTAACAAGCTCACCCTTAATGATGCTCATAACGCCCTGTTAACTGGGTTATCTTCTCAGCTCTCTCTAGCCAGACAAATCATCTCAGTGAAACGTCATTTCTGAAGTATTCGTAATCTAAAGGAGGCTTTAGTAAATGTTGCCGATTTCTTTTCATGTGTAACTCCTGAATAAGCTGAGGTGAAATCTTCAGCTCTCACCATTGAAGAGCTACCGCCTGTTGAGCAGTTAAGAGTGCGTTCACCTGTGCCTATCCTCCTTACAAAACCTGCTCCTTCAGTGCAACTTAAAAAGGTTATCACTCCTTATAATGAATCAAAGCCCTGTAAGGTTGTAACAATCATACGCCCGCACAAGCTCACTAAAACTGATGTGCCTACACCTCCAGTTAAGCTGGTAAATGCGCGCTCTAAGGCTACCCAATATTCTGTGGCCATCTCTCCTATCTCCATAGCAGCCTTGCCCGTTGTTGAAAATACCATTGGGGAGGAATCTGAGGGGGTTATGATGACATTAGTTACTACATATTGGGAGCCCCAGCAGAAATAGATGTTCCTGATCATTTGAACGCTGGAGGAGTAGACGAGACCACCATATCTGAGGAAACATACTTCAGCCAAATACTAGGGGGTCCAAAGGTTATTGACACTGCAAGCGATGGTGACTAACTCTTAGCTGGCTTGATACGCCCTTTTCAGTAGATTCATACCATAAAATCCATCATGGATAAATACCCTGAGACTGTTAAAAAGCTAACCTCCACCTTTCAGCTCAAGGAGGTCTTAGCTTTGTAATCTAAATTTGGAGGAACGCTCACTAAAGTTGTTTTAGTCATTCAAAAGGTCTGGATACTTGCCATCCTGGACACTGGCTCACTAGTCAACGTGGTTTCCACTAAGCTTATTAAGAAGATAAAGCTAGCGACTGACTTGGAGTACACGCAAGAATTTGGAACCGCTGGCCCCACCAATACCCGTGCTATTGGGGCAAACTCTTCCCTTCTCATTCGAATTGGGAAGCTTATCCTATCAGTCCCTGCTGTGGGTTTGGACAACAACGCATATGATATGCTCATCGGCACTCCAGTTATGATTGAGTATGAAGGAAAAATAACTTAAAGCAAGTGGTCCTCTCGTCACTCAACTACAAAGTCCCTTTAGTCCTATACAATAAAGAGCCCATCAAGCATGAATACTCTTGCCTAATAGAATACCTCTTTTCAGTTATAACCTTGCCTTATACCACTTCTGGGCGCAACACATAGAAATTACCCAATTCAGTGAATGCTGGGATGGTATCCCTTTCTACGCTGCAGATGACGTCTTGATTAAGCCTGGTGAACAAAGAGTAGTTGACATTAAGATCACGCTTCAAATCACACGCCATTGCTTGTTGCACCTTGTAAGTATTGAAGGCGTTAGCCCTTGGAGCCTCGTGTCTTTCCTGGGATACTAGACCCAGCCTATCTGAGGCCTATTACCATTCTATTGGGAAACCTCGCCAGCAAAAACATGACCATACGGAAACACCAGGAGATTGGCAAAGGATTCCTACTCCCAGTAGAGGACATTGCACATATTCACTCCGTTGGCTCTATGGAGGACTTGGGCTTACCCATGGACAACATGGTGTGTACCTTGCCCAATGTTCATATTTCGGATAGGCTGACCATAGAGGAGTTGGAAAAAGTTCATGTCTCGTTAGACGACTATAGTGACATTTTCTACAAATTAATATACTGACTATGGCCACATGAAGGGTGGTGCCACTCCATTGATGTGGGTGATGCCCAGATTATTAGGTACAAATCTTATCACAAGTCAAAGGTGGAGGAACAACAGATGAGGACGGAGATCCAACAGTTATTAGACGCGTGGTTACTAGTTCCTTCACAAAGCCCTTGGTCTTCAACTCTCTTACTAATTAAAAAGAAAAACGGAGGTCATCAGATAGTCATGGATTACCGTAGGTTAAATAGCTTCACTAAGAAGGATAGCTATTTTATCCCTCACATTGATGACGCCCTGGCTCAACTCTCTAGCTCCAACTTCTTTTCCTCCATGGACTTGGCCAGTGGATATTGGCAAATAAACCTTTCTCCTCAAGATCAGGAGAAATGCGCTCTTATTTGTAGTGAAGGTCTCTTCCAACCCACACAATTACTCCAAGGGTTGTGCAATGCATCTGCCTCATTCCAGAGTGCAATGGATCATATCTTGCAGAACCTCAAGTTAACTTGTATCATCATCTATATTAATGACATCACAGTGGCCTCAAAAACCTTCAACGAACATCTTGATCACTTAAAAAAGGTGTTTTAAAAGTTACGTAAGTCTAATATTAAGCTGAAGCCCTCAGAGTGTACCTTCTTCCAGAGAAAATTGGATTTCCTTGGCCACTCCATTTTCCAAGAAGGAATTCAACCCATGCAGGACAAGGTTAAAGCCATCTCAAAAAATTCCACCCCCTTAAAAATCTACGGGAATTCATGTATCTCTAGGGATGATGAGGTATTACCATCAGTTCATCCCTTAAGTTCGCCCAATTCAGTGAGCCCCTTGTCCGGCTATTAACCAAGAATACCCCTTTCTATTAAGTGCTGAACAAAAAGCCACTTTTGATACAATGAAGCAACTACTACAACAACGTCCTATCCTTCAGCATCCAGATTATAATAAACCTTTCATCTTATTCACTGACGCCTCAGACTATGCCTTTGGGGATATCATAGCCCAATTAGATGAACACAATGTAGATAATCTGGTATACTATTTTAGTAAAATGCTGTTAAAGGCGGAATGCAACTACACTATAACGGAGAAGGAGTGCCTTGCTGTTATGTTAGCTGTAAAGCACTACCTCCCTTTCCTATATGAAACCACCTTCACTGTAGTTACAGACCACGCATCCCTAAAGTGGTTACAGAACATGAAGGATCCTACTGGACAGCTAGCTCGCTGGGCTCTAAAGCTCCAGCCTTATGACATGAAATTGAACACCGTGCTGGAACCCATCACTAAAATGTTGATGGGTTGACTCAGCTACGCGTCCTTCACTTGGATAATAGTGAGCTGTAGAGGTTACATGACCTCTTAATGACCCCATATGACTGGGAGGATGATGATGAGCCTGTACAGAAAATGTTAGCCCGACACTCCCATAATACTAAAGTGGAAAATGGGAAGTTGTATAAACGGGAGGGGGCAAAGTGGCTGCCTTATCTTCATCCCTCAGAACGTGTACCTGCTATCCTAGAAGCTCACTCTACTCTAGGTCATGGAGGGGCAAAGAAAACTTATGAGTGGATAAAGGATTAATACCATTGGGATGGAATGATGGAAGCTATTGTTGACGTCTTTGGAGCTTGCTTTACATGTAAAAAGCAACCCAGTTTCAAGACTAGATACCAATATCAACCCACTACCCCTCAACAACCATTACATACCATCAGTTTGGATGTAGTAGGTCCCCTTCCTCAGTCTACTAGTGGAAACAAATTTATCCTAGTAGCTATTGACCACTTCACTAAGTGGGTGGAAGCCATAGCTCTCCCTGCTCAAACAGCCAAGGCCACAGCCACATTTCTACATCAAAACATTTTAACTCGACATGACTGTCCCCAAGTTTACTCTGCAATAATGGTAAAAATTTTACCTCCAGAGTAGTTAAAATCCTACAACATCCATAGGAGCCCAACAACTTTTCTCAGCTTCATATAATACCTCCACTAATGGGACTGTGGAAATAGTAAATGGTACCTTGGTGTCCATTCTACGAAAAATGGTTTCATCCAATCCACTTCACTGGGTCAATTCTGTCCCGGTGCTCTTATGCCCTACCAAATTAGTTATCACCAGGTTTTGAAAATGTCCCCTTTCCATGTCTTGTATGGGTGGGAACCAGGAATACCTGCCCTCTTAGTCAAAGATGTATTTTCATCTAGAGTTGAGGAACCTGAGAAGGTCATGAGAAAATTGGCTCAGCGCATCCTTCAACTCCAATCTGAGGCAATGATCAATCTAGAAAAAACCGTGACTAAAGAAGGGCAGGCGGCCAATGAGCCCAGAACCCCCTACCTACATTCCAAGTGTCTGACATGGTATTAAACTACCATAACTGCATCACTCCTAGAAGCGGTAAGCTTGGATCAACTTGGGAGGGTCCCTTCACCATCACGTACAAGAGAGGAAATGAGTATTCCATCAAGCCTCTAGCTACTGGTATTACCATCAATTGCGTACATGGCCATTTACTATGGCCCTACTCTCCTCCCAACATTCTTGAGGGGGTGATGTCAGACAGATGCCCTCACAGCTGAAAAATAAGAATCTTTAAATCAAATTTAGCTTAAAAGAAGAAATGTTGGCCATTTACAATTTTCCAATGTTAAGAAGAGTGATTATAATGGAAATGATGCTATTGAAAAGATTGGCCAAAAGACCCTGGCCAATTTTTGGTGGAACCCCATTAATTGGGGTAAGACCATTTTTAAACCCACATGGGCACTAAACATAAAATTGAATGGTCAGATTACTCCAGCCACACAACAGACTTTGGGGCAATCAGCGAAAGGTACTCCCCCAACCATCACCAAGTCCTTCACAGCACCTATGTGGGGACCCCCTTTTTAGGCTTGGTGGATGTCCCCCAAGGTGAAAGTAATTTCTATAGCAGTGATTAGTTGAGGTACATCAAAACATTATCACATGGGTACATTTGGCCCCAAAGCCCCAAATATCATTTTCCTAAAAAGTAACTCACATTTTCCACGATCTGATAGGAGAGTTTAAAATATTTCATAATTCAGAATGCATCAAAGCTATTCCAAAACTATCCTAAATTTCCCCCAACCCTCAAAACAGTTTAAATACAGATCGGGCAGATATTGAGAGGATCACTTTTCTTCCTATCCCTTTTTACTAATAAAAACTCATAAAAAACCCAAGTTTTTTATTAGTGCATTTTTAATAAATTTATTAAAACTTTTGTGGGATCCAGCGGCGTTAGCACCAGAAAGCACCTAGAAAGCTGGATTCCTACAGTTGTAGATGCCCCAGGACTGCTTAGTAGAAAAATCTTATGGGAGAAATATGCAACTGAGTGTTCCACATTGTCATGCTCTTGGAGAAGAACAGATTTTAATGCAATGGAAGATGCATCACAAGCTATGATATATGTTTTAATAGGGTTCACATGTTTAAAAATGAGGATGATAAGAACACCTCCTTAAACTGATTTAAACGCCTATTGACATTTGCAATTCCAACAGAAAGTACATTTTTACATGTAAGGGGGTGCAGCAGTGCAGCCAGCTGTGAAAGTTTGGGGAGGATTTTTTAAGGAAGATTATGGTCCCCAGAAAGTTCCTCAACATCTTCTGGATTATGGGGTTTGCCACTCACATATGGCTTCAAGCTACTGGGTGGTATGGCATATCCATCTTATAGAACTAAGTTACCCAGGAAAATAACTTCTTTCTAATAGAATTCATATTTAGATGGCTTAACAAAATTCTCGCCTTATACAGAGCGGCCAGAACAAGCTTCAGAGATTACTAGTACTTCTCAGGGGTGGGAGAATAAACTAGGATTTTCAATGTATGCCACTGTGCAGTTGAATCTGAGGTCACCCAGCACAACATCAATCATATACTGAAACGTTGTGGGGGCATTCTTCGTCCCAAACGGCATTACTCAAATCTTAAAATATGTCTCTCCTTGTCTAAGTAGCAGTTAGCCGTTCCTGGCTTTGGTCACTCAAATTCAAAGGCATTTACAAGGTCAAGCTAGAGAACACCCAGGATTTAATTGTTTGCCTGAACAATGGTTTGCTTCTGAGGGATTGAGTAGGGGTCATGCGCCATGATAGTATTCAGGTGCCCGTAGTCCATGTAAGGGCGCAGCGTCCTGCCAGTTTTTTTTGCAAAGAAAATGGGAGAGGCAATAGGGGACATCTCTTTAGACACACAACCCTTATTGAGCATATCATCCAACAATGTATCCAAATCCTCGTTCTCCTTTACTGTGTAAGGGTACAGCGGGAAATTAATGTTAATCATAGCCATTATCATACAAAAAGACAAGTAAAATTCAGTGTGCAGCAGAAGACAGTTTGATTTGTCTAAATCAAAAATATCTTGGTAGACCATCAATGCTGGAGGGAAATTGGCAGAAGGCCCACAAGGGAAATGAGTGTCATGATGGAGCCATGGTTCTGGGATTTGGAAAGAGCATTAAGAAGAGGAACTCACCCTCCACCTGGTCATTGGAAAAAGACAGTGTGTTTGGATTCAATTGGATTTTACTTGCTGGCGCCGCCACCATACCACACCCAAAATGACTGGGAACACCAAGTCAGGCGTCACCAAACATCGGTCACAGAAGCTGGATTGATGGAATAATAAAGGCACTGAGTGCTGAACCTTAAAGAATGGTTGTGAGGCTGATGATGCAACCATCAAGACCATACTCTGGAGTAAGTCCAATTCAAGCTGCTGGGCTGGTTTCAAACTCATAATATTACCCACCGCACCCAGTCTACTAGGGCCTCAAAGGATGCCTGGTGTGCCCCTATCAAAATTTCCATTGGCGTAAGAAAATAAGCATAATTCTGTTTATTGACAATGGTACGCAATTCTTCTGATAGGGTGGAAATAACAATCAGATTGGGTGGGAGAACAGGATTGGTAGGAAGGAATTCATACAGACCAAGATGTTGAATCACAGATCCTTAGGCTGCACTGCCTAACAACTGGAGGACAAATGGATTGAGTATTACTTGGTCAGATGCAGGGGTCAGCACACCCATTAGGACCAAAGTGGATACTGCACTGACATCAGAATCAGAAACTGTCTTTTCATAAGCAAATCCTATTACAAATGAGCTATCCACTGTATAGGGGATCCAGCGGAGCGTCGCTCTGATGGAGGTTTCTATTATACACATCTGGTCCACTATCTCCACTGGGGTGGCCCAAATGGCATGTTGGTGGATGCCAAATCTAATGCAGCTTATAGCATTGCTTGAATAATGTCCAGTGGTAAGCCAAGGGTGGGGCTTGCTTGCATGCAGTGATACAAATGAAGCCAAGTTGGACGCTTCAGTGCCCATAGTAAAAAGTTGAAGTAAGCAAGCAGAACGTGGCATCGGCGCCTTCAATGCTGACAATGCCAGCGAGATCAAAGGGGTCGAGTCCCCCAGCATGAATGGCTGCATGCAAAAGACTCTGCAAACACCGTCGCATTGCATCAATGGCTTCTAAGAGGGTCACGCTTTGTTGGGCATCCATAGAAGTAGAGCCTGCAGAGGCTATTGAGAACTGCACTTGCAGCTCAGCAAGGGCATCAAGTACCTAGTTAGCAATCTCAATGGATGGAAAAGATGAACCTTCCACCTGGGGGTGGTCTAATATTGGAATGGGGGAAACCAGGATGGACTGGGTAGTAAGAAACTCAACTAACGCCACCTGGGAGCTGCCCACAAACTTGAATGCCAACCAAAAAAACAACAGGAGGAAAATCACCAACAGCAAGCTTATTTGATAGATAGAAACCACTGCGGTGCCCATCTTAATGAGGAGGGCGGAAATAGAAGGTCCAATGGTTCGTTGATTATGTCATAAAAGTGGCAAATGAGATTTAAACTGGCCTGCCAGTCAGAGTGCATAAGAATCCAAATGTTAAGCAAGAATGCCAAAGGCACTGCAGCTCAAATGACTAGAAAGTGGGGTGAAAGGTGGGTGAACCACAAACGGCAACTAGAGATGATGTTAAGAAGCAAACTGGCACACAGCCAGGTTGTTGCTACTACAGAGCTGGTGTATTTGGGAGCGGGAAACTCTTGCACTATAACAATGAGGCTGAGTTTCTCCACATGGTTGTTGGTGCAAGGATGAGTGGTTAGATTGTAAAATCTCGCCCAGCAGAAAGTAAAGACTCCAACAAAAGTGACAGATCCTGACGCCAGATAGCTTATCCAGTGGTTAGTGTCTAAGGATGTCCCAAGTATGGTATGTCCAGTCCATGATAGGCAATAATGTTGTGACGATGGCCACAAGGGCTCAGTCATTGTGCAACCCAAAAAACATTTTTGGGCTGGGTTTCATGGCGGAAACCAAGGGAAAAATTTTCAGCAAGCAATTTTATTTAGTGAAAGGTTTCTTATTGTAAATTAATGTAAAGAATTTACCAACAATAATACCTGTTGAGGATATTTTTAATTACTCAGTCAATTAAGGAATAAGATGGTGTGTAGGGGCATGGGGCCTCGATTTTCTAACCTAGAATGATGGAACTTGAGTGGGAATTATCCAAATTTATGTGTCCATGTCAGTGGAAGACCAAGTTGATGTCAATTTGGCCTCTGGCGCCCAAATCACGTTTTTATCACAATTGCACCTGCATGAGTGGTGGCGTCTCACTTGATGGGTGTCAGAAACATCCCAGAGCGTTCCATTTAGGAACAGTCCCAATTGGTTGGAAATGTATTCAGGACACCCAGCCCAACTGCCCCAGTTTTCCCGTTTGTTTGCAATTTTTGACATTCAGTGGAACTGGGCCTCTCCAAAAAGGGGAGAGTTTGGTATCTTCATTGATCTGGTGGAACTCAAACTCATTGTCTGGAAGGGACTCACTTTATTATTCCTAATTTAGTCCCTTTCCGCTATGACTTTGGCAAAAACTACCTTGATATGCTGCATCAATTCACCAGTCATCAGAACGGGAATGGGTGGAGGGGCCTTCAGGTGTAGGCCGTAACCAACCACTTATCTACCACATGAGTGAGACCTAATTGTGTGATGAGGGGGACAGCCGCCCTCTTTTGATCCTTCTTGGTGGGAAATTGGAACGCCTCCTATTCCAAGTGCAGGGGACACTCCCCCAGATTTACACAAATCAACCAAATTTTAACCAAACTTCTTAGCTAAAACAAAATTTTAAATTTCATTAAAATCATATTAATTTTATTAGGAGTATGTCTATAATGCTCACGTTCCAGAGAGTTGGTGGGGAGGGACACATCCTACAACCTGAGAACACACCGCTAGCACTAGAGTGAATAGTGCACCACAAAGGAGGACAGTGCCCAAAGGGTCTAAGGAAAATGTCAGGATTTCCCCTATTAAGGTGAAGCCTCAACTTGACGTTAATTATTTGGTTATAATTGATACTAAGTATGCTTAAAATGTTTTATCCAAAAATGGTATATTATTGGACCATTTTATTGGGTCTAAACACATTATTAATAAGCAAAAGGTGATTCCCATCAAGTAAAATGGAATGTAAATTAACAATCCAGTTAACAAATATGAATTGATATAGTGATCTACTGATGAGGATTTATCAAGATTGCCTCCTGACTTAATTATTCCTGGTTATTCTGATCTATCCTATCTTAATACATCACCTTTATTTTTTTTTTTTTTTAGTACTAGATGGTACATCACCTTTATTTTAATAATCTTTGATCTAAGATACTCCCTTAGCTTTATAAATAGTAATAAATATTTTCATAATAAAACAACTTTTCCTTAAATCTTATAATTAATTTTATAAATCTAATCAATATGTTGACCTACTCAATGTACTTTGAAGGACTGCCTCTTGTGAATGAGTCAAATCATAAAGCAAGGGTTGAGCAAACTTTGTTATCTAAAATCTCCTAAGGTCAGTAAAATTTATCAAACTTAAACACATATTTCAAAAAATGAAATGGGGTTTAATATAACCAAATTGACTAACAGAGAAGGTTGGTCATGAAAAATCACTAATAAACAATCAAGGGGGACTCATCATTCATAAGGTGAGGTATTGCGCCTAATTGAACCATATATACAACTTCCCATCCTTTGTCATACTGTTTCTCAAATAATCCCACAATCAAGTAATTAACTAAAGCTGTACTTTCCCTAATTTAGCAATATCCTAAATTGAACAGGTTTCAACGCCCCATTTTTTAACTAAATGTAAAGATCTGTATTGATTTAACAGATAACTGTTGCAACAAAAGGTCAAAATATAACGCTCCTGTGCCTATTAGGATCCTGGCAAGGAGTTTCTTGCTAGTGCTTATATGCAGGATTTCAACAACGTAACAGAGTTTGGAGTGCCAAAATACTTGGCAGCTGTTTATATAATTTTAAACTATAAGTTAAACTACAAATAAATTTTATTTCAAATAAGTTAGATGTGTATATTAAAAAACATTCTTAGATCAATACCTACCAGTACTTGTGGTACTCAGAGGCTAAAAGTGAGACGTGAGATTAGATTCAGTATAGGCAGAGGGTAATGAGGTTTTGGCAAAAAAACCAGCCTATCAGAACTTGTAAAAACCTTTTCATCCAGGTATAGCTTAGATTTGAGGATTGGTTGACAGCAAGTATGACAAATCCATGTGGTAATAGTTTTAAGATAATTTATCCAATAAACTCTATTGAAAATATCTTCATCTCAGCTGATCACAGGGTGCCTTAGTTTTGATTGGTAGCTAAACTATCTTCACCCTTTGGAACCCCCTTTAGGTTTATAAAAGGGGTTTGTGTTCTTTTAGGAGTAGAACTAATTTTGATTTAGTGCTTGGGTGGACTTCCCCATCAGTTGGCCTATTCAACTGGGAGTTTGAAGTACAATGTTAAATCAATCCAAACATATCCAGACAAGGCTAGGAGTAAAAGTATTATTTCATTATAGACTATTTCATATGAGTAAAATGAGAATTACTAGTGATATTTAAACTATCTATCACTTGGACGTTCCTCTCTACTAGTCAAGAATCTAATTGTCCAAACTACCCCCTTCAAGAATGATAGGGGAATAGGGGCATAAATTTGAACATGTAATCTGTTGATAGTGATCCAGAGGCAAAAGACTTAATAGAATGTTCATCGTCTCTCTTATACATGATGATAAAAGGTCTTTCCCAAATGGACCCAAGTTTACCACTTCTGGGGGTGATGCAGTTGTGGTAGTATAGAAACCAAATGTTGCGATTCTGATATGACTGGACAATAAGCTGGTAATCACTAGTTCAGATTAGATAGAATCCGCCAAACACGACATTGGGTTTGATCATTTGAGTGCCTTGAGATGAGGCGATATTGGGATATAATGAGCTATTATTGAATCGACTCCAGAATAAGGCAATAATGTGATGTCAAAATTTGATGAATATGAATTAAATCGCCTTAAATTAGGGTGATAAAGAGCTAAAAGAATAACAAGCTGAAATTGAGGACAATCAGCGGAATAGAATAGTCCAAGCTATGAGAGTGGTATCATCTGAAGCCGCTGTATATAAACAAAATGGGCGATTGAGAGAGAAGTAGGTTTTTGATATAAGAAAGAGTAAGTAGACTAGGAAGAATCCGCTAAATTATTACAATAAAAGAAGTGTTTTAAGGGACTTTGCTCCCTTTTGTTATATTTATTATTTTAAGTGTGTTTCAAGGGGCTGACGATCTTCATATCATCATTACAATTGCTCAGTGGGTCGACCCTGTGCAAAAACCCTTACAGTATATATTAACCAATTCCGCCAATTTTTACAACAGTGATGCTCACTACAGGGGGCCAATTGATCAATTATAAATTATAAAAACTCAGTTGCCGGCTATGTTACATCCTATTTTCTTGATGAAAATTCTACACAACACAATGGGCTAGTTGCCTATGTGGAGCTGAAACTTGCATTGGACGCTGTTTTTAAAAAGAAAGATGAGCTGCTCCAGGAGGTTTTCAGTGATAAACTGTCTCCATTTGATTGTGAAGAGAATATTCATGGGTTCTTTAAGCAATTTATTAATTGTGACAGAAGGAGTCTCAGAGCAATGAAGAGCAAAACTATTGATTTATACTTTGGATGTCAATGTGCTGATCAAGTCTTCTGTTACCTTTCAGGAAGTTCCATTACATACCAAGAATTCAAAAAGATGGTGCAGTGGCTGTTTGGTGGAACTGCTAAGATGTCACAGCGGAAGGCCGAGTTTTGACCATCAGGTTTCAGCGGAATGAGACCCTCACCGCATTTGCTGAGCAGTTTACAGCGAAGGCACACATGTTAATTGGGGCTGGAATTATATCCAAATCTGATGTGTGTATTGCGATGACTTTTGCCATGAAGCCATACCATGAGCTATACAACATTATGACCCCAACGTTAGATGAAGATGTACCTTTGCTTAAAATTATTCAGTTTTTTCGCCATATATCAGCCAACTTCCCTTCATCTAATACAGAGCAGAATCCTTCTGCTACCACTGCCAAATCATCTTACTTGGTAAACTTTGTATGTACAGTTCAGATTCCACCAAGTTATATGCCATGGCTAAACGTCCTCCCCATACCTGATTATCATCACTGGCCCAACTATCACCCTAACCCTGTTTCCACTTATCACTTCCAGCCTAACTCTCAACGTGGCTTGTTTTGCATTAATTGGGGATGTGGGCCCTATGGGGTCAGCTGTTTCAAATGCAGTCAACAGGGGCACATGGCATGATGGTGCCCCAATCAACAGGTCTCTTGCATACAGAACAGTACTGCCAGGGAAAAGTCAGAGCGGAGTAGAGATGGGACTCTCTACCTCCGCTATATCAAATCCAAACGTCCCACCTGAACCCATCTTAGAATATTCAGCGGAAGCTCCCTTGCATAATGAGTCAGTATTACATCAGCAGCTGGTTGGGGGGGGTAAATATTTTGACACGAGTGCAGTTTGCAGCTATAGCAGGAGAGGTGTTTCAGATGCAGGTTGAGCCATATGCTTGTCAGATGTTTGACCAAGTTATCCTTGAAAAGTTAGACCCCTCCTCTGATGCACCTTTCTTGCAAGAGGTAAGTGTTGCTCTTCTGGTCAACACTATTATCAAACAATACCCCAGAATTGGTGAGGTGATTGCATGTTTCCTTGGAATTAGAGACTCCTTAAATGTCCATGTTATAAACAGTCGAGACACATCTTAATCAAAATGTACTTACTGCGACCTGGTTATAGCTAAAACCTGAGTCCGCGCCATCATAGATACTGGTGCCCCCATCAATATAGTCTCCACAAAGTTGGTGGCCAAGTTGTCATTAGAACCGGACGTGGACCACTGGGTGGTATACAGAACTGCTGGAGTGAAAAACACAGTCTCTGAGGGAGCATACAGTGCACTTCCATTGTGGTTTGGTTCTATTGTTGTGGTAGCCCCAGCTATAGTGTTACCAAATAGCAATTATGATCTGCTAATTGGAACCGCCTTCTTGTGACACTATGGGGCTGTAATTGATAGATAAATAAGACTTTTGAGATATTGGGTCAGCGAAGCCAAATACACTCACCTCTAGCGGAGTACAAAGTAATCCAGTTCATATGGTGAATATCAATCTAGCTTATAGTGATGGAGTAATCCCAGTATACTACCATTGTTTAAAGGGCAAAACCCAGGCCCTTCCTCAATAGATCTATGAATATCAAGGGCTGCCGCTCAAAGCTGCTGGACCTATGTCTATTCCATCTGGGCATCAAGTTATAGTAAACACTGACTTGGTGATAGAAGTTCCAGATGGACTCTATGGGGAGGTTATTGGGCCATATCAGCATTCACGGTTTGAGCCCCACGTGGCCCCAGGCATGCTATCACCAGGGCAGGGGGAGATCAAAGTTTTACTTGCAAATCTACAAATGGTACCACTGCAAATCCGCCGCCACCAAATAATGTCATATTTGCACTTAATTCCCATTGAGGAGGTTATTTTGGTTCATGAGTTTGGGTCACTGGAGGAATTTGGTATGCCTTTCGAACCACAGCTCAGTGTAATGGCAGTTTATCGCGTGATGAATTAATGGGGTTGTTGGAACCACTGAAGGATCAGGTAATCGCTTTATTTCAAAAAAATAAAGAGATTTTTGTTGTCAACAACCATGATTTAGGATGTGTGCGGGGGTAGTTCATAGGCTGGACGCTGGAGATCATCCTACCATCCTGTCAAGGCCAATCCGCCAATCAAGGATGGCAGAAGAAGTAGTAACTGAGGAGATGGATAAGCTATTAGAGAAAGGGATGCTTAAACCATCGAAAAGTCCATGGGCTTCACCCATTCTGATTGTAAAAAAAGGATGGCACCAACCGCGTAGTAATAGAATACTGAAAGCTCAACAGCATCACCAAAAAAGACTCATATCTCTTACCACAGATTGACAACACTTTGGATTGGCTAGGGGGAACTCGTTTTTTTTCAGCAATGGACCTGATCTCAGGATACTGGCAAATCGAGTTGCCAGCGGCAGAACAGGAGAAATGCGCCATAATCACGTCCAAAGGTCTTTTTCAACCAACTCAGATGCTGCAAGGGCTGTGTAACACCCTGGCTATGTTTAAACGAGCGATGAGCACTATTCATGGGGACCTCAAGCTGTCGTGTGTCCCTGTATACCTTGATGACATTAAAGTTTTCTCCTGAACCTTCTCTGAACATATTGACCATTTAGAAGCAGTATTCCGCCAGATTGCTGAGGCCAACATCAAGACAAACCTCGGAAATGTCATTTCTTTAAGGACCAGATGGTGTACCTAGGGTTTGTGGTTGATATCACAGGGCTGAGACCTCAACCCACTAAGGTGAAAGCTATTTGAAAAATGATTTCACCCAACAGCAAGTGGGATATACAGTAAATTTGGGAATAGTTGCTATAACTGGCGCTTCATCCCTAACTTCAGCTGTATTGGGGGCCCGCTATTTGAGTTATTAAGAAAGGATACTATGTTTGAATGGATGAAACGTCAGCAACGTGCTTTTGATATGCTTTGAACGGCGTTAACTAGTGCGCCGGTGTTATGCTATTCCAATTTTAAAACGAGTTCATTGTTCTGAAGGATGCGTCCCTTTCTGCTGTAGGGGCATTCTTATCCAAAAAGACGATGAAGGAGAAGAGCATCCCATAGCATATTGCAGTCATAGCTTGAACAGCCATGAACACAATTAAACTGCTACCTAGTGGGAGTGCTTAGTGGTGATCTACGCCTATAAGCAATTTCAGGTGTATTTGCATGGGGTGAATTTAAAGTTGTAACGGATCATGCCTCATTACGCTGGTTACAAAATCTTAAATAACCAGAAGGACCTCTGGACCAATGGGCTCTTAAACTGCAGGTATATAATTTTGAAATTCTTCACTTACCCAGAGCAAAACACCAGAATGCTGCTTGTTTATTGAGATTAACCACAATTGCAGTTACAGTGGATCTGAGTGAAATAATGTTTGATAAGATGCTTAGTAGCAAGTATGAAAATAGATCGCTCCCAGTCATCAAGATATTGGACGGAATAAGGGCCAATACATTCTAGAAAAATGGGGAATTGTATAAGTGGATAAGGGACACTACCATGAATATCTCAAGACCTTCCGCCCACCCAACTATTATTATGAGCGCATACCAAGCGGTTGTCATGGATATGGCTGATAAGAATTAGACTGGGCTCCCATTTGGGGTGTGAAAGCACCCAGTGGAGAGCCCAGAATGCCAAGGGCACAGTAGTCCGAGCAACTAGAAGTAGGGGAGATCTATTGGGGACGTGAGGAAAGTAAAGGTTCATTAACATACAGAAGGCCCCCAAGACAAACCAGATGGTTGCAATGGGGGCAACTGTGAGTCTTGCGGGGCAACCCCAAGGGTGAGAGAGGCGGAAAGGATAACAACTCCTCCAGGGTTTGCGGTTGCTGGCCTTCAGTTTTTTATAGGTGATTTTGTGCACCAGCGAGGGGCGGCACAGGGCCTGCCGCGCGAACAGGGGTGCTGGCGGAGAAATAAATGGACCCATGGTGAGCGTTAGGGCTGAGCTCCCCTTTGGCGGGGTGCTCCAGGGCCCTCAGGTGGGTAAGACCAGTGGCGGACAAGCCAGGTGTGGGGGCCAAGTTCACAAGCAAGGGCAGGGACGCCCTGGCGCTGCTATAATAGGGGAGCGGTCTTGGAGATCCCAGTGATGGAGTGAACGGATGTATTCTCATTAGATGGGTACATGAAGATGGATGGAGTTGAAGCTTCATCATCAGGGGAAAGACAGTTTATGGTGGGTACAATCCGCCGCCATGTGGCGGGGTCAAGTGACCAGATGACCCAGTTGGCGATCATCGGGATGATTATTTGGATAATGGCGCGCTTTG